>PVIU01005787.1:0-108971 GCA_004026605.1 Ondatra zibethicus
GACTGACAATGGGGACTGACTGAGAAGCCAATGATAATGGCACTGGGATTTGATTCTACTGCATGTACTGGCTTTTTGGGATCCTAGTCAGTTTGGATTCACACCTTCCTAGGCCTGGATGGAGGCGAGAGGGCCTTGGGCTTCCCACAGGGCAGGGTAACCTGCCCTCTCTTAGGACTGGAGGGGGAAAGGGGAGGGGAAGTGGGGAAGCGGGAGGGAAATGGGAGGAGTGGAGGAGGTGGAAATTTTGAATGGTACTATTTATAATGCAATAATAAAAAATTAACTGTGAAAAAAAAAGAAAATTCTAACTGTACTGTCCCCAAACAGCTCCATTTTCAGGACATAGGTTTCCTGACAAGATATAAGTAAAGACTTATATACCAGTCTCCTAACATTGTAGATGTTAATTCTAAGGCATACTTATAGCTAAATTCTCTACATCACTACAATATGGCTTCAGGGTTGACTGTCCCTTCTCCAACATATACTCTCTTTTGCTGAAGTATATATGCTGTTTTCCCTCCTTCTCCTCCCTCTGAACCGTCCAAATGACATTTTTCCTGCATTCTAGATAGTCTATTTTCAATGATCTCCATTTCTAAAGTGTCTCCTTTGAATAACTTTCAGTTCTTCAAAGTAGACTTCAGAGCCATATATATAATATTATCATTATGTCTGAGAAATCATCTAATCTTGTAAATTTATATGGAAACCTTTAAAAAATGGCCCAAATATTTTGTGTAAGAACAGCAAGTTTTGGTTTTTAATGCATTCCTTATACAATTCCCAATTTGTGTGTGTGTGTGTGTGTGTGTGTGTTCGTGTGTGCACATGTGTTCACATGTTCATGCTGTGCACTAGCTTTACTTCTTAGTGTAGGTCAGTCTTGATAACTACAGTTTTATTAATTATGGGATATTTCAGTGTAACATGAGTTACAGTTATTCAGGTTCCTAAATGCCTATTTGACTCATTTTAGCAAAAGTAGATCAACATTAAATTTTGCTATGGTAGTTGAAAAATCAATCAATATTTAAAATACACTGTTGATTTTTAAAAGATATAGAATGTAAAAAGTGCAGAATACATAAAAAAACTAACACTCCAATTAATCATGAATACAAGCTTAATAGAGAGAATTTTTTATTTTACAAAACACATTGTGTTCTACACATTTTTATATTTGTTATCCATAATGAAATAAATATTGACATTGACCAATGGAATCGAATCAAAGACCCAGATATTAATACACAAACGTATGAGCACCTCATATTTGACAAAGAGGCTAAAATTATACAGTGGAAGAATGAAAGCATTTTTAACAAATTGTACTGGCATAACTGGATGTCATCCTGTAGGAGAATGAAGTCAGACCCTTATCCATCACCATGCACAAAACTGAAGTCCAAATGAATTAAAGACCTCAGTAGAAATCCGACCACACTGAACCTGATAGAAGAGAAAGTGGGAAGTAGACTTCAATACATGGGCACAGGAGACCACTTCCTATGTAAAACCCCAGTGGCACAAACAATAGGAGCAACAATAAATAAATGGTACCTCCTGAAAACAAGAAGCTTCTGTAAAGCAAAGGACACAGTCAATAAGACAAAAAGCCAGCCTACTCAATGGGAAAAGATCTTCACCAACCTCACATCAGATAAAGGACTGATCTCCAAAATATACAAAGAACTCAAGAAATTAGACATTAAAATTCTAAATAACCCAATTAAAAAATGGTGTATTGAACTAAACAGAATTCTCAACAGAAGAATTTCAAATGGCCAATAGATACTTAAAGATATGTTCAATTTCCTTAGCTATGAGGTAAATGCAAATCAAAACAACTCTGAGATACCATCTTACACCTGTCAGAATGGCTAAAATCAAAAACTCCAATGATAGCCTATGCTGGAGAGGATGTGGAGTAAGGGGAACACTCATCCATTGCTGGTGGGAATGCAAACTTGTGCCACCACTTTGGAAATCAGTGCGGTAGTTTCTCAGAAAATTGGGAGTCAACCTACCTCAGGATCCAGCAATACCACTCTTGGGAATATACCCAAGAGATGCCCAATCATACTACAAAAGCATTTGTTCAACTATGTTCATAGCAGCATTATTTAATAGCCAGAAGTTGGAAACAATCTAGATGTTCCTCAACTGAAGAATGGATAAAGAAAGTGTGGCACATCTACACATTAGAGTACTACTCAGTGGTAAAAAGGTACAATGACATGTTGAATTATGTATGCAAATGAATGGAATTAGAAAACACTATCCTGAGTGAGGTAACCCAGACCCTAAAAAAATGAATATGGTATGTACTCACTCATAAGTGGACTCTAATCATAAACAAAGGACATTGAGCCTATAGTTCATGATCTCAGAGAAGCTAAGTAATAAGGTGAACCCAAAGAGAAGCATATATAGACCCACATGAAAATTGGAAACTGACAAGATCGACTGACAAAATTGGGAGCATGGGGGTGGGGGAAGAAGGAAGGGGAGAAGAGAAAATGTGAGGAGAACTTGAGGGAATGGGATAGTTGAGATGGAGGAAGGACAGAGATGAGAGCGAGGAGAGAGGTATCTTGATTGAGGGAGCCATTATAGGGTTAGCAAAAAACCTGGCTCTAGAAAAATTCCCAGGAATCCACAAGAATGGCCCCAGCAAAGCCCTAAGCAATAGAGGAGAGGGTGCTCAAACTGACCTTGCCCTGTAGTCGGATTGATGATTATCTTAAACATCACCATAGAAGCTTTGCCCTACAATAGATGGAAACAGAGGCAGAGAACCACATTGGAGCACTAGACCAAGTTCCCTAGGTTCAGTTAAAGATTGGAAGGAGAGAGAATATGAACAATGAGGTCAGGACCATGAGGGGTTCACCCACTGAGACAGTTTGCTTGAGCTAATAGGGGCTCACCAACTCCAACTGGACTGGGAGTGAACGAGCATGGGATCAAACTAGTCACTCTGAATGTGGTTGCCTGTTGGGGAAGACTGAGGGGCCATTGGCAGTGGCACTGGGATTTGTCTCTACTGCATGTACTGGCTTTTTGGGATCCTATTCTCTTTGGATGTATACCTTGCTCAACCTAGATATAGTAGAGAGGGCCTTGGAATTTCCACAGGGCAGGGTATCTTACCCTCTCTTATGATTGGGGGGGAGTGGGAAGGTATGTGGAGTAAGTGAGAGGAGGGGAGGGAGTGGGAATTTGGATTCTTATTTTTTAAGTAATAAAATAATAATTTAAAAAAACAAAATTGACACTTTCAAAAAAGAGCATGACTTACCTAATCATGAACTAGGTTCAATCTCATCTTTTCAAATCTGTATCAGTGATATATCATGGCAAGGGAGGAAGAAAGGAATGACTGCTGGACATTGAGGCAGCAATAGTAACTGCTGAACTCAAAAACACTATTACCTCAGTGGTTGGGGATGTGCAAACTGGATTTAAACAACCTGCTTGCTGCATCTCTGCACATCTGACAATCTGTGAGTTATAAGAAGCCTTAACTAATTACTAAAGTTTATTTCTTATTTTTTTTTAGAAATTCATACAGTATATTTTTTCATATTTCTTCTCACCTACCAACTCTTCTCTTCATGTTCCTTTCCTCTTTTAAAAATTAAAACAAAGAAGAAAGCCACTAGAACCTGTGGGACCTGATTTGTGTTGGCCAAATATTCCCTAGCAAAGAGCCTGCCCTGTTGATAAAGCCAGGGTCAAGCCATGGAAGAAACTGATTTCCCTAGCAGCTATGGTTTGTGAATTCTTCTTGTCTGGAGTTGGCGTACTGTGTCCACTTCCCCTCTGGTGTGCTGGAATTTTGTCCAGCTTGAACCTGTGTAAATCTTGTGCATGATGTCATAGATTCTGTGTGTTTACATGTGCATCTGCCCTGTTGTGTTTGGAAACTGCTGTTTCCTTAAAATTGTGTGTACCACTGGGTCCTTCTCCATCTGTTTCCATCACAAAAAACCAGGTGATAACTTGTCTAACTTTTTGTACCAACAGTACTAACCTGGTTTATTTAGCCAGTTACTACATAAACATTCATTATTGTTTCTTCTAATTATGCAGCAAATTTGCATGTTAGCACACATCCACTAATACATGTAGCATAATAATTCAGAATTACTACATATCTCTTAGGAAGAAAGTTAAAGATATTAAATTCCTGGTATTCCCAGAAGATAAATTTATATAATAAACAAATGGAACAAAATGTTTATATTTTACCCCAGAAATAATATAATATCAAAATAATAAAAAGCACCCGTGTATGAATTCTTAATACTTTCTCTTCAAGAGGAGAAGATGTTCTAGAAACTCTGTGTGAATGTCTTCTCTTCAGTCTTTCCTCACAGGAAACAAAGCTTCTTCGGTCTTTAGTGACTAATGGGGAAAATAAATGGGATTTTGAAGGAGAATCTGACAAATGTCCGGGCTCATTTTGTGGAGTGGCTACAGGCTGCTCAACTTAAAGAAGAAAAAGGCTATCATGGAGCTAAGAGGGAAAGAAGACAAAAAATAGGTGTCTGACTAGAATTCAAATCATATGCTCCTTCATCAGTTCAAACTCAACATCTTACAACTTACTATACCAATTGTGTATTTTTAAATGTATGTGTGGCTTCTATGTATGTTGATGTCCATAGCTATCCACAGAGGCCAGAAGAGGCTTTGGATCCTCTGGAACTGAATTTACAGGCTGTTGTGAGGTTCCCAATGTGGGTGCTCATCTCCTAAGCTCTAAATTGCTTATTTCTTTCTTTAATTTATTTTTGATATACAAAAAGTTTTATATATTGGAGATGATTATATCCATGTGAAACAATACCTACAATCTGTGCCATTAACTGGTTCCTCTCTCCCCTTTAGTTGTACTGTAGCAGGCTTGGGTATTGTTTAAAACAGTCTATGTTCATATCTCAGAGTAACAATGGGAAGTTTATCTTCAAACTGAAAATCACCTAGACACTACGTCAAGGTCCTAGGCAAAAAAAAGGACAAGTTAAGGGCTATGCTATATATACAGAAATGTGTGCTTCCTTCTCTCTCTCTCTTTCTTTCTATCTCTCTCTCTGTTTCTTCTCTCTTCCCTCTCCCATAACCAGTACACTTTTATTCAGTGTTAATGCTTTTTATGGTTATTGAAAATCAATACATATGCTTATGAAGAATATTTTTACATATTTTACAAATCCCAGTAACTTCTGCTTAGGATCTATGTAATATTTTCCATTTCTAAGCACTGTGGTAATCTGAATGTAATTGGGTTCCATAATCTCATTGGGAGTGGCACTATTAGGAGGTGTGGCTTTGTTACAGTGAATATGGCCTTGTTGGAGGAAGTGTGTCACTGTGGGGTGGACTTTGAGCTTTCCTATACTCAGGATATTACCTGGTTTGTCAGTTGAATTCCTATTGCCTGTAAAATGTAGGACTCTCAGCATCAGCACCGTGTCTGCCTGTATGCCAGCATGCTCTCTACTGGGATGATAAAGGAACAATCTTCTGAAACTGTAAGCAAACCATCCTCAATTAAATGCTTTTCTTTATAATAGTTGTAATGGTCATGCTGTCTCTTCATAACAATAAAAATCCTAACTAAGACAGATACTAAGCTGAAAATATTAACATTTTTCAATAACATATTTTATATGCTCTGAGAGGATAATCACACAATAGACCTTAAATGATTGCTCTACTTTCATATCATCCTTAGAGTTTGTGTTCTATGATGTAAACTGACTTTTAAGCTGAATTGTAGTCTTAAATATTGGTGTTTTATGTGATTTGTATCATATGCTTATATTCCAAGATCTTTATTTTATAATTTTTATAAAACAAAATAATCTTTGATAATATGTCATAATATTTGTGGTAGTAGGTTTGTGTATGTGTTTATATTATTACTGTATATTATGCATTTTTATTACTCTGTGATATTATATTAATTGTATGTTTGTTTCAAAGCTTTTGTTTTAAGAGAGAGTAAGATGTACATAGGTGAGAAATGAGTTCAAAAAGAAATAATTGTTTGAAACATAAACAATGGTAATGTATTAAAGGAAATAAGGGGAATTTGACTATCTAATTATCTCTATTACTTGTTAATTTCCAATATTGTTGGGACCTGAGTGTTTCCAGGCCCACTCTGTTTTGTCAGACTAGTTCTGGATCATTGCCCTGTTGCTCACTTCCCTGTTTTTGTATCCTGAGAACTTCTTGCTCTACGGGGCAGTGGGGGGCAGCTGTGTTGAGCTGGTTACATTCTTGTGGTTTTCCTGTTTTGCTGAGGCTGGTACTGACCCCCGGGATGGGAAAGTGGAGGTTGTATACAAGCTGTGAGAATAAAGCAAGGAGAGCTCTCTCTCCTGGATGATGGTACCATTTGTTACTGAGTGCTGATTTCAACCCTGACAACCCTCTCCTGGCTTGGATTCACAAGCCGGACGCGGCAAGTGGAGGTTCCACTGAGATCAGGTACGAGCGGTCCTCGGACAGGGCTCACCTGCAAAAGGCAGGGGGAGGATTGTATAAATAAGTAAAGAGCAAAAAATAAGGGTGTGCATCATGGGTAACTCAACGACAAAAGTTCGGCTGGTTTCCGAACTGGAAGAATTACTCCGACAAGGAACTGCTCTTAAGTCTAGTACCGCACTCACTTTTGTGTCCACCATAGCTGAATCCAGCTCATGGTTCCTGACAGGAGGAGGTTTTAATATTCCCGATTGGGAACAAGTCAAGAGGGACTTGCAAAAGGTCTTACAAGAAAAGGGCCCTGAGAACTTTCCAGTGGCCATGTTCTCATTGTGGATACTGGTCAGAGATGCTCTTCTTACTGATCACGTTCTCATTGTGGAGACTGGTCAGAGATGCTCTTCTTACTGATCAAGTACAGGTTAAGGAACAATTAGATGACTTAGAACGGCTTTTGGAGAAGGACAAGAGGAGGAGACAAAGCTTCCCCTGCAAGAGGAAGATCTGTAGTCGGAAAGACAGGATAAGGCTAAGCCAAAGAAACAAACCCGTGGGGGAAAGGATAGGGATGGTCAGTCTTTCATTTTCAGTACAGCAAGCTTAGCGAGTTCGGCAGAAGAGACGGATAGTGAGGACTCAGAGGAGGATCTAGAGTTAAAAGTTAAAAGGATACAAGAGAAGTTGAAGGAATTTAATCCCTTTCCTTGAAGGGAGAGAGTGAAAATTAATCCTACTGCCTCTCCATACAATCCCCACTATCGGGGATATTCCCAGCGAGAACATTTTTTGTCTGCACTGGCCAAAAGGGTGTGCATTTTCGCGAGATGCAAGCCTACCCAGTCGCAGAGGTAACAAATCAGTAGGGGCAACTCGTAAGGGAACATGTACCTCTGACTTTTAAGGAATTAAAGCAGTTGAAGGAAGCTGTTAGTGGATATGGCGCACAAGCCCCTTTTACTCTGGCTTTGGTGGAGTCCTATCAAGCCTCAATCTTGACCCCTGGTGATTGGCAACAGCTTTGCAGAGCAGCGCTGTATGGGGGTGACTACTTACTGTGGAAAAGTGAGTTCCATGAACGTTGCTTTGAAACAGCCTGGTTGAATGCCATAGCCAGCAGGCCTCAGATTAACATAGAAGTCCTTACGGGCACAGTATGCTGCCCTGGCACAGCAGATCATATATGATGCTGGCACATATGCCCAGATTGCGACCGCTGCCCTGCGAGCGTGGAAAGCGCTGCCCAATATAGGAGCTGGGGAACAGATTTCAAAGGTGCTGCAGGGCCCCTCTGAGCCATATGCGGACTTTGTATCCAGGCTTCTGCAATTGGCCGGGAAGATTTTTGGAGATGCCGATTCAGCTATGCCCATTGTGAAACAGCTAGCTTTTGAGAATGCCAACAAATATTGTAAGGAAGCATTGAGAGGACACAAGAACAAAAGTCTTAATGACATGATCAAGGTTTGTAGGGACATAGATGGGACTCACATTCAAGCCCAGGTCATGGCAGCCGCTCTCCGTCAGGGGTTATGGGGAGCTCATGGAGGATTAGGAGCAAGACCTAAGGGCTGTTATCAGTGTGGACAGGAAGGACACTTTAGAAGGGACTGCCCTAATAATAAAGGACCCGGCAAAGGCCCTGGGCAGGGTCTATGTCCCCGTTGTGGGAAAGGGGTACATTGGAGTAGCAAGTGCCAGTCCAAGTGGGATAAACAAGGGAACCCGCTACCTTTGGGAAACGGGCAGCGGGGGCTACTCCGGGCCCCAAAAGCCAAAGTGTACGGAGTAATGCAGGCGAGGAACACGATCCCAGGCAGTGGGAGGCTCCGTCACCTGTCAGTCAACAACCCCTTTCTGTCAGAGCTCTCTCTCCTGGATGATGGAACCATTTGTCACTGAGTGCTGATTTCAACCCTGACGACCCTCTTCTGGCTTGGATTCACAAGCCGGACACAGCAAATACAATAATCATATCAGAAAAAAATTATTTTATATTAATAAACCACATATTTGCATGGTTGTAAAAATTATGAAATAACATTAACTTTTATATTTTGCTTCCAATTAAATAAAATCATAATGGTATATGACAGAAAGGGTGTGCAGGTGTGTCAACCCTATGTCGGCTCACATAAAAAACTTTAATCAGTACCCAATGTGAAACCCTACAATCAGTTTTGGAAAATATTAAAATGGAAATTGATCTTGCTGTAGTTACTAGGCTCCCATCAATGAAATTAATTATGTACCTGTGACATGCCAAATGTTTACTGCATCCATTCACAATGTTCGAGAAAGAAAGCTGAGAGATGACAGAGATGAAGAGATTTGTTTTATTAGTTCAGATTTTCAGAGTCAGAGCTCTGCAAGCCGATTAACAATAACATCCTAGACATTATATTTTCATGGTGAAGTACAAATAAAATTCTGAGTTCACTGCATTGTGAATGCAATAAAGTAAGTTTGGGCCATGTAGATATATCCAGAAGATGAAAACTTTTGTGCTATAGTTTGAGAAAATAAAAATAGAAAGTTGTTTATAGCAATTTGAGGAAGATAGAGTTGTAGGAGTTTTGCCTTTGCATTGAGTGACAACTTTATTAGGATTTACCTCATATAATTTGTGTTTCTCCAAGTAAATGATGCAATTAAGTGAGTTTGGTATATTCACAGCTGTGCAACCAAGAAGAGAGAGTCTTACATTCTAAACTGCAGTAGCCAAAACTAAGACAGCCTTGAAGAAACCAAAAGATTTCCATCATCTGACAAACACCCACATGCAGATCTGGCAGAACAGAAGCTGAAGAGGGGCTCTGAGGTGTAGACTGAGGCTCGTGAGGCAACTTTCACGGGAGAAGAGAGTTCACCATTCTCAAAGGCTTTGCAACTTGGCCAAATGGTTTTAGTGCAATGAGTTTCTAGAGTCAATTGACAAAGTGTCTACTACAATTGTGTCGTACTGAATGCCAGTGAGGTTATCAAAACATGGAACGTTCATAAATAAAATTAGGAGTCCTAAAGATACTTGCTTATTATCATAAATAATCTCTAATGCTCATACTTTTATGTACTCTGTGCTTACATTCCTGTGTTCAGTACACATATTATACATATGATATAATTGCTGCTTAGATTTTGGCACATGCTAAGTAAAAATACAGCAGTTTGGAGGGAAGCGAAAATCAGTGGATCAACAATGTTTATGTCAGTCTGCCATAATGAAATACCAGGGAAGAAAGAGCAATGGAATACTTGATTATTTTATCCTTTTTACATTATAGCTTTCCTCAAAATGTAATTTCTAATGGATATTCTAGATTTAAAATTATTTTTCTTACTTGGTAATTGATAAACTTCAGTATAATAAACTTCTCTAAATATTCTATCTTGGTTAATTAAATCTAAGTGTCTGAATAATGTAATTAAGTTGTGTTCAGGTAATGGTTACTGTGGAAACCTACCCAAAATACCAGAAACAGTAAGTGTCTGCACATGAGAGGATAGTAAACTCTTACAGCACCACAGGTTTCTGATGTCAGAGACTAACTGTATCCTCCATGTGCATAAACAGAAGCATTTCTGTCGATGCAAGCCCATGAATTACATCCCACTGTGGTAAATACAAATGATACTTAAAGGCATGCTTCATCCAGACTCATACAATAATTACTCTGATATACTACAGAATAATTTCAAAAAGAGAATGAGTTCCAGACCCTGGAATTGAAAAGATTCTCTGTCTTCAAGGTATTCAACAGTATAGTGAGGACAGGGGGTGTGCTTTACAGCAGAATGCTAGCTAAATCTATTGTTTCTTTCATTGAGCAATCAGAAGTTTTCTTCATATTTGAGTTAAAAAATCAAAGAATACAAACAAATACATTACACTATGTATTGACCTCTGACTTCTGATTCTTGAAGTACTAAAGAACTTTACGTTCATACGAAATAAAATTGATTGCTCTAGATTGAATTCCTTCAGACCTCTAAGGTACTGGGAAACAAACTATCTGCATAAATATGTGTAAACAATATCAGAGTTTCCTTGTGTTTATTGTGAATAAAACCAAGACACAGTAGTATAAAACTGCCTCAAACAATACACTAAGAAAACATTTTACCAGCTACTTTGTTCAGTCAAACTTTTAGATAAATTTGTTTTGAGAATTTTATATATGAATATGTATCTCATTCCCCTTCCCTATTTTCCCTCCAATGTCTTCTGTAACCCCCAAACTCTTGAAATATATAGATAATCTTATGTAATTATAGATTTATAAATTAGATTATTGTATAAATTTTTGAAGAGAAGCTTCTGAATTCATTCTCATATGTGTAGTTGTTTTAGGACTGAACTCTTGGGGATTGGCAAGTTAGTTTGCAAGGATGAACCTCTGGATCATTCAATCAAATTTTTAAACATCAACAGATACTTTTCTCATTATACCATGCTGAAAATGAAATTTTCTAATTGAATCTCAACTAGTAAATTCATTCTTAATCTAGTCAAAGAGAAATCACATGATTTTTTAAATCACAACACTCACAGATAGAATTTACTCATCCATACCTTAATTAAAATTTCAATTTTTCCTGTGAGTCAATGAATTATGTGTTAACAATTATACATGTAATTTCATACTTTTAGTGTTGTAGATCTAACCCAGGGTCTCACCTATTCTAGACAAATACACTCACAATGATTAGAAGTCTCCATCTTGGTACCTCAGCATTTAAAGAGGAGATATAGCACACTGGTATATATTGCTTGCCGAGCATGCACGGCACCTGAGCTCAATCCCTAACACCACAGAATATGAGTGGAAGGGGAATCTATGATCTGGGTTTAAACCACTTCATTGGGTTCTCTTCCATAGCCAGAAAAACATATTTCTAGACATGTAAACATTTGCAATAGTAAACATTTTCAGTGCAATCTCTTTTATAAGAACTCATGTTTATTGCTTTAGCACTGAACTGATATGAACATTACATGAACAACATGCTCTAGAAAAAATACTTACAGAAAATCAGCAGAATTGGTGATGGGTGCAATGTAGAACTCTAATATTCTTAGGAGATCTATGTTAATCAGTTTTGCACCACTGCGACAAAATACCTGAAATAAATAATCTACAGGAGAATGGTGTCCACGGTGTCAGAGTGACATTCATAGTGACATAATAGCCCATCCTTGGAAACCTGTGATAGAGGAGCTGTTCATCTCATGGTGCGCCAGAAAGAGAAACTAAGAGGGAAGGGGTCAAGAGAGAGAGTGAGAGAAAGAGAGAGAGAGAGAGAAACCTTCACATACAAGCATTGGTGAATAACGAGAAGAGACTGTGAGGTGCTCAGCCCTAAGTGAGCTATCTGCATCACAGGCCCTCCTACCAAGGTTCAGGAGTCATTGAAGTAGAAGGGACAGTGTGATTGTAAGAACCGGAGACAGTGGAAGATTAACAGGAAACCCATGTTTTCCAATCACAAAAGGGCAGCAACAGGACAGTTGACACATGAACTCACAGAATTTGAGACAGAATGTACAGAACCTAAGCAGAGTCAAGTCAAAGCAAATCCCAGAAAGGAGACAGGAGGTAGGTGGGCACAAAGTCCCCCACTAGCTGAAGGACTATTGACAACTCTTAGTTGAAGGAAGAGAGATAACAGGTTTTCTTAAGAGAGTCTGGCCCCTCATAGACCCACCATAATCTATGAATTATGAATTCACAAGAATACACAGGCACCCAAAACCAGACTAATGGTTCTAAAATTTGTATGAGTGGGAAGAGGGATGGATATGGGAGGGATTGGGGAAGTTGGCTGAACATGATCAAATACATTGTATAAAATTTTCAAAGAATTAATAAAAGTTAAAAATGTTATAAAAAGGAACTATTTCATAGCCATCTATCCATATAATTATCTCAATAAATTATGACTTAATGAAAACATTGCAAATTACCTGTCTTTGTAACCAGTGAAAGACTTTAGGTAGTAGCCATATTGACATGCTGTGAGACAGGCAGATAATGAAGTATTGAGAAGTCATGTGTGCAACTAAAATCTTAAATTTCTCCCATTGAGGAAGGAGGGGAGACTATAAAATATTGGTAGGAAATGAACTATTTCTCATGTGGGTCTGAAGGTAGAAGAGAAAGAAACAAATGCTAAGTAACTTCCTTCCAAAGAGTTACAGGCTTTTGATGTTGTTTGTTTTAGTTTCTTCAAGACAGGGGTTCCCTTGAAACTCACTCTGTAGACCAGGCTAGCTTTGAACTCAGAGATCTACCTGCCTCTGCCTCCTTGGTGCAGGAATTAAAAGTGTGCCTCCCACCCTGGAGATAAGTTAAAGATATTTAAGTAAGGTTCATACAGACAGTAGTAGACAGTTCATTACATGGGGAGGGAACTGACATTTTGGGTTGTTTACGAACAACATGTGTGAATGAAAAATAATGCAGGAAGGGGCAAATCTTTGATATCTACAAAACTGTGGTTTGAACTGGGGTTAAGTACAGCCCATTTGATTAGTTTTCCTGGTTATTACCTTTTTCTGTCTTCTACTTAATCACATGGGACTCATTTTGATAATCAAGACATTTTCTACTCATTCTTCTTGTTTGCTAATCAAATAAAGTACATCATGACCAAACAAAACCACCACATTACCTGACACCATATGAAGCATTTTCAAGATTATCTAGTTGCTTTCACGTGTGTCTGGACTCGCTGGGGGAAAAATATGTAATGTTGAAAGGATAAGAAGAAATTATTTAGAAGTCGGAGCAGATAATTTCAGGGCAATTAAGGTTTCTTTGACACCTTAATAATGAACTATGCAAATAGAAAGAAACATTCTGATAATGCAAGAAACTCATCTCTGAAACAAAACATGTACAATCTTCTCTTAGATAAATGATGAGTGGTACAAGTATAAAAACTGCATAATGATTTGTGGTACTAAATATCTAGATATACAGTATATGAAGACATAGTTACAGAGTAAGCCTTTTATTTTAAATTTTAATTTAAATTTGAGATTGAAGAATATTGTTGGATGTTAGTTCATTCTACTCAACCAGCCAAAGCATCTCACAAGGCTTACAGACCTTAATGTTTCCCAATTTTTTTGCAAGTGTAAGTTGTGATGGTTAGTTCTTTCTACTTTACACATTGTAGAATCACCTGAAAGAGGGGCCTCTGGGAATACCTAAAAAGGATTGCTTGATTGCATTGGTGGAGGTGGGAAACCCTGCCTGCAGTGGGCAACACCATTCGCAGGTCAGGAAAGTCATCACGGAGAGTGCAGAATTGAGCTGAGTATAAGCATCACTTCATTTCTTCCTGCTCTTGACTGTGGATGTGCTGTGATGAGCTGTTTCGAGTATTGTTTTGACTCATCTACAACAACGGACTGTGACCTTGAATAGTAAGCCAAAGACTTCTTTCTCCCTTAAGTCGAATTTCTCACACTAACATAAAGTGAAACTCAGACATAGCATAATAAAGTCAGCATGAGGGTTTAATAAATCTCTGCATTTTCAATGATTTTAGTAACTTATTGATTACTGTAGTTCTTCAGAAATGAATTTTTTTGTTTAAGTTTTAATTTGTAAAATGTGGGTATTGTCCTTCAATTTTAGCTGCTACACAGAATAGTACTTGCTGGGATCCCATAGTTTTATTCTAGTACCTAAAACTGACTTTCCTGATCCTCAAAATTCCTGTATTCTATTTTCTTTGCACGCATTTCTCGCAATCCCTCTATCACTGTAGGAGAAGATTCGCTTGACTCTTATTCACAAACTGTATTTCAAACTAGGGCACTTGGACTGGGGACAGAGCCTAACTAGTATATACAAGGCCCTGAGTTCCATTCCCAGGACAGGCATTGGGGGAAATCTAGGCCACTGAAGTCCTTACAATGCGCTATTCAGTATTGGAGATCGTTTTGTAAAGAGACAGAATGAAATAGTTTTAGCCAGAAGAACCACTTATCACCAAACACAAAGCTGTCCTAATACCACCTCCGCAGCTGGTGGACCTGACCACTCTGAGGTCCTTCCTTCTGACATTTCCTATTGTCACCTACTGTTACTGTCACCAGAGAAAGTGCACAAACCTAGCACATCTTGGGCTTAATGAATGTTAATTGACTAGACTTCCCGTTTTCATCTCAGCAGGAATTGAATGTTTATTTAACATTTGCACTGCAGGGGACAGCAGGCTAAAAAAGCAGCACCAAGGTTGTGCAGTGTGAGGAACTCCAGGCAAGTGATCTCTCTCTTTTATTTCTTCTTTGTTATTTGTACAAAGTCTCTTTAGACAGCTGTTTTTCAAAGTTTACAAAGTAGTGCATGGAACGATTCTGAATCTTTTTTTCCTTTATGAAGAAAGGGCATCCAACTTTATGAAATTGTCAATTTAAGAGTGATTTTTTATAGCCTCTTTAAACGTCATCTAACTGGTTTTAATTGTGGACTAATTTTATTTACAAACATTTTGATAACATTGCTAGGAAATAAAATTTTATGAAAGCAACAATCACTTTTCTATAATCAACATGATTATGGCAAACTTTTAAAAGCCTGTCTTTATCTCAGTCGAAGGCAAGGGTTCTAACACTCCTTGAAGGAAATTGTGACGGCTATGCTGTCTTCAGAAAACAATGTATGTGAGAGAAGATGCCAATAAATCGTCATAACATTTTAATTCTCCCTTCACTGCCAAGGGTATGCATGGAATAAAATGCCAGGTAAAAGGAGTTGTTGGAGATAGAATTTAAAGTCTGGTATCCTTTCCAACATTGTGAAAAGAAACATAAAAGCCAACATGAGGTAAAAATAATAATATATGGATATTATGATGACAAAAATTAATTTGAGCTTCGATCTTATTAAGAACACATTGTAAATACACTCCAAATGAAACAGGGTTTCTCTATAGCTTTGGAGCCTGCCCTGGAACTAGCTTTTGTAGATCAGGTTGACCTTGAATTCACAGATGTCCACTGGCCTCTGCCTCCCAGTGGGATTTAATCCCAGTGTTGGGATTAAAGGTGTGTCCCACCATAGCCTGGCCTCAAATACTTGTTAGAAATTCTTAGATGATAAATCCTGAAGCACACCTGAAAATGTTTGTCAAATTAGAATTATGTAAAATTTGATACCATGCTAAAATAGAAGCTTACAATAAGCTTAAAATTTTTCCTTGAAAATATAATCAAAGGTAGGAAAAATCACAAGTACATTATGTTAGTAAATCTTGACTTTTGAAACCTACAAACAAAATTTAAGAGGGCATATGGAACTACATTTAGAAGCAAATGTAGCTTCTCAAGTTTTGTACAATAAAGATGCAATTAATATCAATAAATGCTACAGGAAGGAGCTGAGAAATGCACCAATAAGTTAAATGTCATTTCAAAAAACAAGCAAGGAATATATCTGTAAAAGAGAAATATTAAATATTAAAATTAATTATTAAGGAAAAGCAACTTAATTGCCTTAACAAGAGCAATAAATGTGGAGCCAGAACACACTGTGATGTCTAATGTTATGATGATGGCTAAAGTTACATTTAAAAGCTTAAACTCTATGTCTTCAAGAAAACTATAAAGCAAAATTAGACCTCCATAAGTTCAGAATTAAGGGCTATTAAGAGTTAATTTTTTAACGATTTTAGCTTCTGTAAACAAAACCTTGTTTGTAGCAGAACAAATTGTAACTTGGTATTCATTGTCTTTATAAATGCTTGACTGATGTGGCCGATCCCTGTATTCAGTACTGGTGAGTTCACTTGCACACCGGGCATCAGTAGCATTCTCTGTCTATAATCAGAGCTCAAAAACTCTTCCCTCTAAGCTTTCTCGCTTGTCAGCTTACTCTGTACCCTTCCCTTGGTAAAACTGTGCCAGACACAGTTTTACAGAGATTCTGATGGATTCTGCTATCTTTCAGGACTGAAGCAGTCCCCAGTTGGGATTCTGAATGGAGCAACAATACCCACCAACCACCAGGGAGGGGGTGTGTGTGTGTGTTCTAGCTAGATATCAATCTACATCTTATGTCTTGGCCTCTATAAGGCTGCTCCTTTAAGGTAAACTATGAAACATTTCAACAGGTCATCCAGGATAAACATCAAAACCTATCTCCATTCTTATAAAGGACTTCTTAATGGGATACCAATCTGGATCCCGAGACACCAGATGGAAAACAACTTCACAAGACAGACTTCTTCTTCCAGAGAAACGTCTAGAAAGGGGGCCCTTGACTTCACAAGAAGATGTTTTAACACAGGCCTACAATGTGTACCATTGGAGAAATAAAGAGCCCCACAACAAAAATATCAAATGCTTGCCAAGAAATTCCGGTCCACCACAGCAATTGCTTGGGCTCACTTGTCTCCCAAAGCCCAAGGACCTGCTTCAAACACTTTAAAAGAGGGCCACTAGGTCTGGGTCTGCCTGAACCCTTCTTACACACTGCTCTGGCTATGTCCAATGTATTATCAAGAGGGAGATTGGGCTGTTGACTGTTCCTGTGTTCCTAGTGGCATGGGGACATTACACCCAGATCACATTCATCTCACCTTCAAGGTCTGGCTGCAGAAGAATGAAGGGGCCCAGGCTTCCTTGGCCCAACCTCTGCCATTTCTGACAGGGAACTCTGGGTATTTATTAGAGTATTAGGGTCACCCATCTCGTTCCTTCTGGATACTGGAGCTACTTCCTCAGTCATGATGGAATTTGGAGACCGACCTCTTCTTGTTCCTCTATATTCAGGGTAGGGAGACGGCTTTAAACCCCTTCAAACCCTACCACTTAGTTGTATCTTTATGGGTATCTGCCTGATCCACTCCTTTCTAGTGGTAACCAACTTGTTTTACTCCTTTGCTGACCTTTTAGCTCAACTGGGAGCTTCTATTTCTTTACCTTCCCCATTTGCTTGACTTCAGGCTTGTCAGCCACTCCCAATTTCTTTCTTCTCCTTCTCCAAAACATATCATTTGACACACTGCTTCTTTTACACGCCCCCAGGTGTATTCCTCAGTATGGGACACCCAAAACCCCTCTATAGCTGATCAAACACCACCCCATTTCATCATTCAATTTTAAAACCCTACAAATTACATCACTCAGTAGTCACTCTCTCTTGAAAGTCTCAGGGAACTTAAACCTCTTAGGTCTGACCTCTTAAGCAAAAACCTTTTGTTTCCACTTCATACCCCGTAGCACCCCATGCTCACCATTAAAAACCCAACAGAACTTATGCTTGATTCTCTGACTCATAAACTCTGCAGTGGTTCCTCTTCACCCCATAGTACCAAACCCCTATTCTATCCTCTCCGCCATCACCTCAGATCCTCTTTACCCCATAGTACCCAACTCCTATTCTCTCCACTGTGCCATCACCTCAGAGGGATGCCTTCTTTTCCTTTCTTCTCACTCCCCAGTTACAAAATACCTATGCCTTTGCTTGGACTGACCTGGCACTCATCTTTCTACCCTGTTCACATGACTGCCCTGCCTCAGTGTTTCTGGGGCAGCTTGCATCTATTGGTCCAGGATGTGGCCTGTGATTTACTCTTCCTTTCTTCCTAAATCTAAGCTTTGACAGTACACAGATGATCTTGTCCTTTGTAGTCCATCTCTACAAGTTAGGCAAGCTGACAACTACTCTCCTAAACTTTCTGTCTGGCTGGGGATATAGGGTCTTACCCTGTAAGGTACAGATGTCCATGCCTCAGGCTATTACCCTAGATAGAAAGCACCTAACCTGGTCACTCACCGTACCCACCACTAAGGACAAGATTCTGTCCTTCTTAAGAGTCACTGGATTCTTACATCCTTGGTTCTCCTCTTGCCCCTTATATGAAGTGGCTCTTGGTCCCTCACATGAGCTCATCCCTGAGCTCACTGTCAAAGCCTCTTCCAAAGCTACGATCCCTTGCAGCCCAAATCACAAATCAACATGCTGAACCAATAGCGCTTACCTGTGCCTTTCAACTAGCAAAGGGAGTCAGTCGTTCTTAACCAAGATTCTCATCCCACTCAAGCGGTGATATGACTCTCCTAAGGTATGTATTGACCAGTTGTTTCTGGTGGCTTCTGCTACCCACCATATTTGATTCCAAATTCTAGCGTCCATCTCTTCAACTGTTTTTCCCTTCATCTTCTGTAACCATCCATCTCTCCTTGCCTACACAGTAAGTGTCCTCTCTGGCTCCTAGAGCCTTCTACGCTGTCTGGGGTGCCCACCATGTGGGCATCTCCCTGCCACACCGTCCAAGGCCCTACCCTGTGTAGTTCTCTAGTTATCAAAATACTTACTCCTCTTACTCTATTAGAACCCTCCCTATTTCCGTGCCTCCTCCCTGTTGGACCTGCCTTCTCTGTCTCATAGCTTCCTTTAGACATTCTGGGCCTCTGAGACCTTGTCTCTCCTGTCTTTCAGCTCCCTTCTGGAAGTATTACAGCATCTCTCTGCCCTCCTGGGCTTCTCTTGTCTCTTAGCTCCCATTTGGAGCTGACAAAAACTCCCTTAAATGGAGTTTGTTTTGAAGTCCTTTTTTTTTTCCTCTAGGAAAGCTCCAGAAAGGAAGTTGTCACAAAAAAATCACCCAAGGTCACCTCTTGACTTAAGACTGTTTGCCTCTGCTGAGGTTTTGATGTCAATATGACAGTCACTGTCTAGGACTCTCATCTGTATTTTGATGTTCTGATTAAAAATATGACTTATGACCAACAAAGGTTTGATGTCATGAGATAAGATCTGACCAGGATTTAGGACAGACCAAGATGGCACAGACGTATTATTCTAGATAAAGAATAATAGAGGCTGGAGAAACAGGGAGAACTAGGATTTAAAAAAAAAAAAGGATGAACAAATTTAAATATGGTATAGGAGATGAGAATTTAAGGTGCTAGGGTCAAAGCTATGAGTACCAAACACTGAGATAGTTCTATCTTATTATATAGCAAGATAATGGCCTAAGCAGTTTGGCAAGAGCCTACTGAATATCATTCCTTACCTAAAGGTCTATTCTGAATAAAGGAAACTGACTTGAAAATGCATGCCTGGCCTCTTTGTCTTTGCTAACTTTGCTAAGCTTTGGATAAACTGAGCCTTGTAAGAAACTGTTATGTTATATAATCATGAACTATAAAAGGATTAAAAAATGAGATTCTCAGTTTCTCTATGAACTAATTAATGATTTGACATTTTTTGGTAATGAAAGAACTTCAATTCAAGAATTGTAATTTTTAAGGCTCTAATTAGGACATTCAGGTTAATAGCCAGTCACCTTATAAATGATCAGATTCTTGGACATGCTCAGAGCTGTGCTTGTGGTCATGTTATGAACAAATGTAATTCACTGACTGGGATAAACTTTATCTAGCCTTCTGTATATGTTTTCAAGATTAAATGGAAAGCAGGTAACTAAAAGCAAGTCAGGCTTATTAAAAGTCACACGTACTTAATAGATAGCCTTCCAAAACTCTTAAAAGATCTGCTGCAGCCTACAATGCATGGGTACAAGAGACCACTTCCTACGTATAATCCTAGCAGCACAGACAATAAGAGTAACAATGAGTAAATGGGACCTCCTGAAACTGAGACGCTTCTGTAAAGCAAAGGACACAGTCATTAAGACAAAAAGGAAACCTACTGAATGGGAGAAGATCTTCACTAACCCCACATCAGACAAAGGTCTGATCTCCAAAATATATAATGAACTCAAGAAACTAGACATTAAAATTCTAAATAACCCAATTAAAAAATGGGGTACTGAACTGAACAGAGAATTCTCAACCGAAGATTTTCAAATGGCCAATAGATACTTAAGGACATGTTCAACTTCCTTAGCTATGAGGTAAATGCAAATCAAAACAACTCTGAGATACCATCTTACACCTGTCAGAATGGCTAAAATCAAAAACAGCAATGATAGCCTATGCTGGAGAGGATGTGGAGTAAGGGGAACACTCATCCATTGCTGGTGGGAATGCAAACTTGTGCCACCACTTTGGAAATCAGTGCGGTAGTTTCTCAGAAAATTGGGAGTCAACCTACCTCAGGATCCAGCAATACCACTCTTGGGAATATAACCAAGAGATGTCCAATCATACTACAAAAGCATTTGTTCAACTATGTTCATAGCAGCATTATTTGTAATAGCTAGAACCTGGAAACAACCTAGATGCCCCTCAGTGGAAGAATGGATAAAGAAAGTGTGGCACATCTACACAATAGAGTACTACTCAGCAGTAAAAAACAATGACATCTTGAATTTTGTATGCAAATGGCTGGAAATAGAAAACATTATCCTGAGTGAGATAACCTAGACCCAAAAATATGAATTTGGTATGCACTCACTCTTTTAGTGGATTCTAGCCATAAACAAAGGACATTAAGCCTATAGTTCGCAATCCCAGAGAAGCTAAGTAATAAGGTGAACCCAAAGAAAAACATATATAGATCCTCCTGGAAATTGGAAGCAGACGAAATCTCTAGGCAAAAGTTGGGAACATGGGGGTGGGGGTGGAGTGCGGGAAGGGGAGAGGGAGAGAGAGAAGGGAGAAGGGGAGGGATGGGGAGAGCTTGGGGGAGTGAGATGGTTGAGATGGAGGAAGGATATGGGAGCAGGGAAGAAGATATCTTAATTAAGGGAGCCATTTTGGGGTTGGCAAGAGGCTTGGCTCTAGAGGGCTTCCCAGTTGTCCATGGGGATGTCCCCAGCTAGGACCCGGGGCAGTGGAGGAGAGGGTGCCTGAACTGGCCTTGTCTGGTAGTCATACTGATGACTATCTTGAATATCACCATAGAACCTTCATCTGGCGACAGATAGAGATAGAGACAGAGACCCACATGGGAGCACTGGGCTGAGCTCCCAAGGTCCAGTTGAAGAGCAGAAGGAGGGAGAATATGAGCAAGGAAGTCAGGACCATGAGGGGTTGGTCCACCCACTAAGACAATGTGCCTGATCTAATGGAAGCTCATCAAATCCAGTTGGACTGGAACAGAATGAGCATGTGATCAAACTGGACCCTCTGAATGTGGCTGAGTATTGGGGCAGACTGAGAAGCCAATGATAATAGCACTGAGATTTGTCTCTACTGCTTTTACTGGCTTTTTGGGATCGTAGTCTATTTGGACGCATACCTTCCTAAGCCTGGATGGAGTGGGGAGCGCCTTGGACTTCCCACAGGGCAGGTTACCCTGCCCTCCTTAGGACTGGAGGGGAAGGGGAGAGGGGGGAGCGGGAAGGAAGTGGGAGGAGGGGAGGAAGTGAAAATTTTGAATGGTATTATTTATAAAGTAATAAAAGAACAGAATAATCTCTGGCTTTATCAATTGTCTTCAATAAATTCCTTTACTTAGAAAAAAACCGACATGCTACATATGGCACTCACAGTGTTTAGTGGAAAAGAGTTCATGTGTTGGACAAATTGCCAACTCCCAGAGGCAGCCCTAAGGTCTTCTCCAAAGATGACTCCACTTGGATTGCAGCAATGCTAACCACTGGAAGAAGCTACCCCACACCTGACCCATTTCCAGGACCCATCCCTTACTCTGGACAAGCAGGACACTGAAGAAGTGACTTCCCCTCTTAGCCTCACCATGGTCATCCAGTTTCCCAAGAGCCACAAACACAGGACACAGACCCAAGGGTCTGGAGGTTGAAGGTTGATCCTGCCCTGTGTGGCAGTCAGGAAGCTAATGCTGTCCTGTGAATGCTGATACTGTCTTAAGCAGTAACCAGAAAGCTAATGCTGTCCTGTGTGACTGGAAGAGGCTGAAGTCACTCTGCCTGATGCTGACTACTGAGAATGTCCAGGAGGAGCTTGTGGTAATAGTGTAGGTAGCCATTGAATCTGTCATTTTACTGACACAGAGGACATTTGGTTTCTCTTTCTGCTCAGATTTACCCTTCTCAGATCTCTCATGGTGTTGCTGGCTAACTGTAGCTTTATCATGAAAATCATAGCTTTTTCATCTATGAAAATCCAGCCTTGCTTGTTCTGGAGCTAGTAAGTATCCTGGTGAGAAAGGCAAATGCACAAAACAGGTTTCCATGGACCTTTTACTCTTCCTCTCTTTAGAAGCACTTGTTTTGCAGTGACTGCTGTCAATCACCAGTCACTTTTGTCTCATGGCAAATAACTGACTGAAACAATGTTTGAGGTTTATGGAAGGTATAAGAGTTTGAGAAAATAATTTAAAAAATAATAAAACTTAAAGACCATATATGATGCTAAGACTTCAAAGGTTCATAGTTTCAACACATTGATCATGCAGTTCTGAGAAGCAGTTATCTGGCTCTGGTAGAGTACAAGCCCAAATTTTAAATTTTCCTTTGGTTGCTTTATTTTCTCTTCTCTAATTTTTTAATCAGTTTTGTGACTTTCATATCATGCATCCCAGTCCAGCTCATTTCCTAGTTCTTTCATATCTCCCTTCTACCCTTGTAACCTCCCCTGAAGAGAAAATAAAAATTAAAATTAAAACAATGATGTCTGGCTGTGGAGGCAGTAGGGTGTCCCAGTGGGTCACACAGTATACTCTTTTGTCCGGCTTTATTTGCAAATGCTCATTTCACCTCTCGGTTGAAAGCCAGTTGAAACCCTTCCATTTACATGTGATGATGGAGTACATCCCTGCTTAGCTATTTGGCATATGCACCAAGCTCTGGCATTTTGTACTCTAGTGTTTCTTTCTCCCTAGATGTTGTTTATGAGAGTTCAGCAGAGAGAGGGGGCACCTCTATTCATTCACAAAGCTTTCCAGTCCCTTGGCCAGAGAGAAATGTGCAGCTCCTCTCCTCATACCCCTCATAGTAATTTTAGGATTGGGAAGAGATGGAACCACTCTTGGGGCAACAGGCACAATAATGGCTGATGTCAACTACAAAAACTGAGATGCCAAATAACCTAGGATTTATTTGCATTAGGAAAGTTGATTGCAAAATTAGAAGACCAGGTTGACTCAAGCTGAGGTGGTCTGAGAGCATGGTAGCTCCCTTGATCTTGTTTACACAGAGCAAGGTTACTCGTTCTTGGGGAAACTTGCTACATTTATGCAAACCTCTCAGAATTTTCAGGGATTATGTAGCTGAAATTTGGAAACGTCCCACAGAGTGGGAAAAGGCCCTATGAGGAGGATATAAATGGTTAACTTTTTTCTTTTCAGGGTCTTCCTCGCCAGTAACTGTGCTGCCACAGGGCCCTTAGCTCTGCCGCTTCTGCTGATTATGGTTGGCCCCTGCATCATTGATGCCCTAACACCATGAATAAGTTCCCCATTATGAGTTCTTAAGATGATGATAATTATGTCCCAAGGAGGAGAGGTACCCACCACAGATCAGACAGAGGGTATGTTTCTTAATTTATTTATTCATACGCTTTTTCACCTGTGTGGCATTGATGAACTCATATCTATAAGATTTTGTATTTAAGCTGGGCGGTGGTGGCACACACCTTTAATCCCAGCACTTGGATGGCAGAGGCTGGTGGATCTCTGAGAGTTCCAGGACAGGCTTCAAAGCTACACAGAGTAACCCTATCTCAAAATAAATAAATAAATAAAAATAAAGAGGAATTTGGCCCTAATACTGTTTTTCTCCAGGAACATGAACTTGTGAGAAATTGAGTTGTTTGAGACATGAGGCTGTTTTTGTTTTTCTCCTGTAGAGAGATATAATCTAGCAAGGTCACAAGCATTTCTAAAACAAAAGGTTGTTTCCTTCTTAGTTGGGGAACTCTATTGCCATACAATCCATGAGATGATATTGATTTAGTCTTAAGCTTGTGAGCAGGGATGCAGAGGTGCCTTTGACAAGCAAAATATATGATGAGTTGGATTTCATTTGAGAGCAAATGTTCAAACATTTGTTTGATTAAAATTTATTCTAAAACTATTGGAGAAAAGTCTGCAGCTGACAAAAGCTGCTGAGAGGAAAACCAAGTTACTTAGAGAAAGTAAAGTCTAATAACATAGCAAGAACCTAAATACAAATAAACAATTCACCAACAAGGACACAAAATGAAAACTTTAAATATTATACTGAAATTTTAACTATATATATGTATAATTATATAGGTGTAAAATTGATTTGTAAAGTTTATGGGTATCCTTCCTTTTTCTTTCTAAATTATTTTGTTCATATTAGAAATGGGGTAAATTAAGTTTGTGAAAATTTGAAAAGATATATTTTATGTAACCTTTAATTACATAGCTGATATCGATGAAGTGTATGCCCAAGGGCATAAATTCTGGTTGCTCAATGAATTGATTTAGGAAGAAAGATTACTGCAATGTTTCAGTAGTTCAGAATTTCCAGAAATATTTGAGCAGTCACTTGGATGTACCTAAAATTTTAGCACTATATCTGCTTTAGTGTGTTGGATGTGACAATCTACAGAAAATCCAACCTACTCAATAACAAACAGACACCTTGCCATTTTAATGCAACTCCTTCCCCTGACTAGTATGCAATCTAGTTTAGCAATTAATCTTCATGATTGCACTACTTTGAGTTAAAATGAGGATAATGAATTATATATCATAGGCTCCTTAGATGTTTTGAAGAATTAAAATAAAATGAGATAATCACATGTAAAAGTTACCCCATGTTGGATCTTACACAGAAAACCTTCAAAAAGACAGAAGCACTCCATGACTCTTTGATTATCTAGAAATTAGTAGATGCTCTAGGCTGTGATCTACTCCCCTTTCCACTGTGAATAGCATCTGGAAATAAGGACTGGACTTTAGTAATGTATAAATCAATCACACTGTGAACAGATTCAACTCCTTGCAATTTTAATCATGCAAAACTTTTCTCATTGGTTAGCGATGCAGGAAAATGTGTATGTGTGCCATTTTTTTTCTTGAGGTCCCTGTTCTCATTTGTTAGTGATACAGGATCATGATGATGATGATGATGATGTGTGTGTGTGCCATTTTTTGAGATGTGAATGTTTGTGTGTGTGTGTGTGTGCCAGTTTTTCTTGAGGTCCCTGTTCTCATTGGTTAGCAAAAGAGGATGGTGTGTGTGTGTGTGTGTGTGCATCCTATTTTTTCTTGAGATGTGTATGTGTTCCTTTTCTCTGTAAATTTCTCCATTTGCTTCCATCTCTCTTGGCAGGCCTTCCTTTAGTCTTCTGAATCCTGCCTTTACTTTGCTTACCTGCATCCTGCAGATTCCTAAGAATGGAGACTGTGTTTTACAAGACTTACAAGTTGTTTCAAGGAAGTCTTCATACCCTTGCTCCTCAGTTGCTTCTTACTGTGTGGTCTTTGGAAGGCTGCTGGCATATACTCTCCATAGTCTGAGCTACTGGCCTATATTCCTATGGTCCTGATGCTCATGGGAAATGAGATCAACTATGTATCATTTTACTAAAATAAGTCTGTTTTGTGTGTTTGTGTGTGTGTGTTTGTGTGTGTGTGTGTGATTACATGAGATATTGGGGAAGAACCTGGGGCTTCATTCATATTAGTCTGGTACACTACCATTATCTATATTTCCAGTACCTAAAATAAGTTTTGGGGACAACCTTGTCTCTATACCGCAAGGTTCAATGTCCATTGCCTAATAGATTCTTAGGTAGTATAATTTGGACTATACAAATGCCTCCTGGAAATTGCAAACTCAAATTCTTAATTATTTTCAATGAAGAGTTTATAGCTGCTTGCCAAAATTTAGACTGGCGCATTCCTGTATATTGCCATTATTATGTTGAGATATATCCACTGTAGCCCTAAATTCTCTAGGTGGCATCTGAGAAGCTTCTATCTGCAGTAGATGGTGATTAACACAGGGGCTCATAACTAATCCATGTTCAGAGAATGAGATACTGCACAATGTTCAGCCCTAAATGGAGCATACCGCTGCACCATCTTTCCTGCAGTTCTAGGGGATCACTGAAGAAGAGTGGCAGAAAAAGTCTAAGAGCCAGAGACTGTTCACAAACACAAGAAAAGCTGTGAATTCCAGACACAGAGGAGCAGTTGCACACATGAACTTACAGAGCTTGTGACAACATGGGTAAAACTTGTGCACGTTTAAGCCAGACCAAATCCCAGAAAGGAAAGGGTCTACCCCTACCCTTAGTCAAGGAACTGTTGGTAATAAATCACTGTTGAGAGAGTCAATTTTCCTTAGAGAATAGCTCATGTTATGTAAGTTAACCATTTTGCAGTGGAAGGCCACACATCCAAGAGTATATCAGCATCACAAATTGGATGTGATAGGAGAGAGAGAGAGAGAGAGAGAGAGAGAGAGAGAGAGAGAGAGAGAGAGAGAGGAAGAAAGAATACAAAGTTGGATTGGTAAGGAAGGGGTATGTGTCTAAGAGGAAGTAGAAGAGGGAGCGTACATGATCAAAACACATTATATGAAATTATAAAAGCTATAATTTATAATTGTGACAATAGTTTACAAGTTATTATAAAGATGGCTAAAATTTAAAAGTAAAGCCTGCAAATTTTGAATATTATAAAAATTTAAAGATATATAACTTGAAAACCTCCACATATAAAATTGAATTATACCAAAGGGCCATTTTTTTCCATAGACACAGTTCCCAAATGTCTTGTTCTATGTAGTGCAAACTAAGACTAGAACAACTTAAAATACCAGATAAGAAGCTTAAATAAGAAGCAAGCAATGTGTGGCACTGTGAATAGCACGTTTGGAAATAGCCGGCAACCCTATTCATTTGGAAGTGCTTATTTTTACTCTTCCTTGTCTAGAATCCTTATCTTTCTCTCAGGGTGCCATAATGAGATACACATCTGTGGGAGGAAAGATTTAAATAATCAACCTAAAAGAAATCAGGCAAATCTAGAAGACGGTGTTCATGCCATGTTTTCATCCTCCTTTCAGGAGCAGTGTGGGCAAATTTAAGGAGAGAGACAGTCATTGTGGATGTGGTATGCACACACATCCCGACCATTACCAGAACCTCTCATGAGGACTCCGCAGTGCAAGAGGGCAAATTAAGAATCGTTAACAGATTTTAGTAATAAACTACGCAGTACAAACAAAATTCAGAGTTCTCAATAGCAATATATATATTTTGCAGACTGTTATTTGCATTAAACAATGATGGCAGGGTAAATAAAATACAAATTTATAATTCATAAGAATGGTTAATTTCTCAGGAAAGCCAAGAATAAGCTCTCTTAGAGAAGTATGCTATCTCTTTTATTCTTCTAAATTAGTGTAATTTAAAATTGAGGAAATTCTTGGAAATCTTTAAGAAAAAGTTCAGAAGACATTCTGTAAGTTTATGTCATCACTGTATTTTTTTATTTTGCATGAGTGTTATGCAATAAATTGAAGGAAAGCATCTTTTGTGTGTTGTACAGTGGATCAAATTCCCCTGACCACCTTGCTCCTCAGAACATGGTGAGACTGTAGAACACACTTTAATCTGCTCTGTCAATCACACATAGCTGTTGTAATTTGCAATTCTTGATGACATAGGTGATAAATTAGCACTGTTTGGTTTTAAAGGATTCTCATTTTGAATCTCACTATTTCCAACATAATGTTAAGATAATTCAGCTAAATAAATTAACTTTACGTCAGCAATTAATTTGTCCTTAAATGAGAAATGACACAAATTGGCTGACAGTTCCCATGGAGCAAATAGTTCCTGTTTCCATTTTATTGCTGTAGAACTGTTTCTTTCAACATGTCTCAGATACATTTTCCTTCAGCAGACATCTCTTAGGAATATCACAGAGAACTGATAAAGTCAAATTTACATCAACTAAGTAAATTGCACAAATTTATCCTAGAAAACGTATACAGAAAAAGGAATTTTGTTCAAGAATTAAACATTTTGTAAAAAAACAAAAATATCTGGTATGTGTAAGTCTCAGAGATGGAGAAAAGATGCTGTACTAGAAACCTGCAGAAAAGTGATCCGGTAGTGGTAATCTCATGGTGCGATACTTAATGTAACACCTCAGAAATCAATTTTGAAAGATCAATTTAAACTCATTTCTAATTGCTAAAATGACAAAAATTGTCCCTTCAAATCATCAAAATGTATCTTCAGTATTTATTCATGTGTGCACTACTATGAAATCCTTTTTCCAAATGCAGCATTTAATGAATTTTTCACTTTCCTGTGTTTTTAAACTTCTTTCTACATACATGCTTTTTAATTTTTACATGCTCAGATCAAACAAGAATAGATTGAGAATTTCTACATAGAAATACTCAGGAATTCACTAAAGACTTCTTATTATCTGCTATTCATTCTGTTAAGAATTCCTGTTTTTAACAACTGATTATTGTGCTCACAATAGAAGAGAAGGGAACGATTCCTATACTGTCTCACCACAATGAACCTAAAATCACTGAACAGAGCAAATCTCTGAGGTCTAGTTAATCTACTGAAATCTATTTAATCTCCATTTGAACTCTCTGATAATGGAAATGCATTTGTCAAGTTTCTGGGTTAATTTAATTTAAATTTAAATGTTTGTGCTGTAATGTTGAGTTTTTGTAATTATTAAGTTTTTCTCAACCTTCCTAATGCTGAGACTCTTTAAAACACTTCCTCATGTTGTGGTGACCCCAAACCATAAAATTATTACTTTTTTGTTTTTCATGATTTTTCGAGACAGGGTTTCTCTGTGTAACAGTCCTAGCTGTCCTGAAACTAGCTTTTGTTAACTAGGGTATTCTCAGACTCAGAGATCCACAGGCCTCTGCTTCCAGCATGGTGGGATTAAAGGCATGTGCCACCACTGCCCGGCTCCATTAAATTATTCTAGTTGTTACTTCATAACTGTAATTTTACTACTTTTATGAATTGTAATGCAAATATTTTTGGAGACAGAGATCTGCCAAAGGGGTCGTGACCCCCAGGTTTAGAACCAAATGTATTAGAATCATAGATTCTATTAAAGAGTTAAAGAGTCTGAAAAGAGGCACATTAGGCTAAGTATCTGCTCTGCAAGCATGAGGCCCTCAGTGAAGGAGAGCAGAGTACACATGAAAGCTAGGTATGGAGGGCATGTTCCTATAACCCTCGTTCTGGCAAACAAGCATGGGGAAACCCCAGGGGCTCACTGGATAGCGAGTCTAGGACAAACAGGGAGAAGACTGTCTCAAAACAAACAAACAAAAATAAAATAAAAATATGATAAAAGAAAGGCACCTTTATGTTAATCTCAGGCTGTCACATGCATCTGCTTGTAAAGGTGCACACACACACACACACACACACACACACACACACACACATGTTTGCGGACACACAAATTTTTAAAAAATAAAATTTAAATTTTCTGCATTATAGTACACAAACATAAATGCTATTGACATCTAGGCTGTCTCTTGAAATGGATAGCAATAGTAATATAAATTATAGATGGAAGATCAATATTATAGATATAGATGAAATATAAATAAGACAGTTTAATTTTATAAAATTTGGTTCCTAATGCTAATTTTTTATGTTATTTTGCTTTGACAATAAAAATTCTTAGAGATAAATATGTAAGCATCATATTTTCTTATAAAACTTATTTTAAAAAATAAGTTTATTTGTGAATATTTATTTATTCACCTTCTATGCAATAAACTTGTGCTTGACGTATGGAGTAGAGAAAGGTTTGCACATCTCCACACTGGCAATCTAGGAGATGAAGTGTCATATTAGAGAAACTATAACACTTATAATGAGAAGCACTTAGATGCTATAAAAGAACATCATGCTTTGTGACTGCAGAAGTGGAAGAAAATCAACATCCAGTTTTAGAGAGCAGTCCAAGGAACCAGTGCCTTTAGCTAAGCTTTCAAGGCTAGTTGGGCTTTGGACATATGAGTATAGGTGAAAAGAATGCATGGGCTGAGAGGCAGAGGCAGATGTATCTACAGTGTGGGCTAATCATGGCAGAGGGGATAGCACAGTACATCAGGGTTGCCTGTACAAGAGCCTCACATCGACAGGAGAAAAGAATACTGTGACAAGATTAAAGTCAACGCCAGTCATGGACCACTAGCAATTTCCATCTTTTATTTACTTAATTTTCTCTCAGATTTTACTTACTGTATTTAAGAAAGTAAATGTGTACCAAGAATTTCCCATACAAAGTAATAAACACAGAGTCTGGAGGAGACATGGCTCAGAATTAAGAGCACAGGCTCTTCTTCCAGAGGACCCGGGTTAAATTCCCAGCACCCACATGGTGGCTCACATATCTGTAACTATAGTTCCAAAGAATCTGACACCATCTTCTGGATTCTGTGGACACCAGACATATATGTGGTGCAGAAAACATAAACTCACATGAAGCACTCATACACATAAAAGTAAAATACATCATCAATAACAAATGGGTTGTTAGCTACTATGGCTCATGCGTTCAAGGCTTTGTAGCTAGACTGTGGTACTACTGAGACATGAAAGTACTCTAGGATGACGCAATAGTTAAAGGAACTTAAGTCATCAATGCACACCCTTGAAGGAGATATCGAGGAACCGCTAGTCCTTCCTTTCTCTTTCCAGGCTGTATGCCCTATAGCTCTTATGTATTTCCTTACCTCAATTCCAAATGCAAAGGAACACAAGATCAGAAGCATGACCAAAGACATATAACCAGTAGGTGCCAATGGTCTATCTCAGGCCTGAGAAGTTTTGCCTCAAAGTCCAGGCTCTCGGCCAATTTTTCTCTTTTCCTATGTTTATGATTAATCAAGAACTCTTACAAACTAAAGGAACAGTCAGTTAATTTTAATATTATAATATGCACATGCTCATTAAGCTTGATTAGCATAGCAGCCACTCCTGCTCAAGTCTCAGATTATTTTGGCCCACACCCTTGAGTAGACATATAAAATACTGTGACAATGACTGATCTGACTCAGATGGGATTCTGTAGAATTCTAGACTTAATGTCATTTCCAAGGTCCTAAGCTCCACTTGATTCCTCCAGCTTTGACCTTTAAAAATCTTTCACAGTTAAGCTATTTTCTCCAAGTAGGACTACAGCTACTGATAACTTAAAGACACTGTTAGGAAGGGTTGAGAATAGCCAAAGGCTGACATTTTTTTACAGTAATTTTCCTATTGATCTGATAATAATTTATACTAGACAAAACAATTTAAGAGAGAGAGAAACAAAATAGCAATAAGAAAAAATCAAGAGCATGAGTTTTTGTTCATAGATGAAGTCATTTAGAACAAACCTAAATAAGTGTTTGTTGGAGGATCAGAAAAGAACAAGCTGATCTCAATGACTGAGGCACCCACTCTTCCCACATCCCGAATTACCAAGGAACCCGGTGCTCTGTGGATTCTCACATGGAAGTGCTCTCAATTAAACTTTCTGTCATTAGCAGTGTTACACAAAGTTTTAAAGCAATGAAAACAGTTCTGTCTGATAACACACATGTGCAGATATCTAAGTCAAAGGAGACAGAGTCAGAATTGTTTTTACAAAAGGAATGTCTATGCAAATCTGCTTCTGTTTCATTTTAAAGAATCTCAGAATGAATATCAAGAAGCATTTATCAATTCTCCTATGAAAATGGAGATTAAGCAGTGGAACAGAGTGTAACCATGAGATGGATAACTTTGATGCTTAAGTAGGAGAGATTGCACCGTACTAAATCTCTTTAGAGTAACTGCTGCCTTTGGTAAAACAGCTAAATTATTCATGAAAGATATACCATTTATTTGTCAATTAAAACATATAGATAGAAAATTTGACATTTATAATATATTCCAACAATTAATATTGAATTTATAATGAAAGAAAGTTAGGGTTTAAAAATTTATCAACATTTTTCCAATGTTTCTTCTCCCTCAAGAATTATTTCCAAGGTGTGTTTAGTCATCTTCATGTTCAGTAGACAAATAAACAAGCTGTATGTAAGTACATTTTACATACTCTTATACTAAGATATCATGTACATGAAGCAGAAAACTTTTTCATTGTATAACTTATTACAAGCAATAAATTAGCATCAATGTGTATAATGATTGTCATGTAGGTCAAGATGTAGAAAAAACAATACTTCTTTCAAGAATGACCATTAATCTTTCAAATATTCATTTTGTCTGTGTTTGAACTTCATAAAAAGGATCATAAAATTGATACACATTAATACCTGGATTCTTTCATTTCACAACCTATGAAATTGATCCATATTTTTGATGGAAACTCTAGTGATTTTACGCTTAACACTATATAAATTTAATATGTAACATTTGTCCTTTAAGCTGTTACTGTGTTATTTCAAGGTACAGTAAAGATGTACCTGGAGGTACATGTAATAAGGCTGCTAAGAGTATTTTAATGCATACCATATTTCAAATGAATGTATAGACATCTGTTATGCATACACAGTTTTAAATGCCTGTATACATATTTACACATAACATATTTAAACATACATGCCTTAACTATCCATATATCTCAAGCATGACTTTCACTGACTATATATATATACTCATATATATATAATCATATATACAGTCACACATATATAGTATACATGTGCCTTGCAATGATTATAAATATACATACATACATACATTGTGTGTAATTTTCTAGTGGAAACACACACATGTATGGAATTTATAAGAAGGAGTGTGCATGTATGCTGCTGCTTTTAATAATTACATCCAGATAGTTTCCAGAAAGAATGGTTTATCTGATAAGTTGTACTGCCATGACACTTTAGGAAGTTTTCAATTATTCTATACCCAACAAATACTTAGAATTAGCAGCCTCTTAAAGGTTTTAAATGCTGAGCTACATGACAATAGAACTCCATTTGCTATTTAACGTGCATTTTCTCAAACCAAGGCATTTTCATTTTAAGAAGATATATATGAGAAGGAGGGAAAAGTCGCTACTTATAACTCAGAACTTGGACAAGTATCAGGAGTGACAGGAAGTCACAGAAATACCCTAAAGAAGAAAGACAGTTTTGTGTTATCAGAGTACAGAAATACCAGAGCAGATAAAATTCTAGATTAGACTAGTATAACAGAGATAAGCCACAGTAACAGAGTATAGCCTGGTGAGTGCATGATCAATGTTGAATGAAAAATAAGAAGGTACTATTTTGTTACTCTCAAATCCAGTATAAAATCTTGGGTTGCTAAGGAACTATCACTATGGCTGCAGCACATCCCTCCATCTCCCCCTCCACATCTCCCTCTTTTTCCTTCCCTCTCTCTCATAGACACTTTATGGTTTCAACATGCATATTATGATGAGGTTAGCATTCCATCCTTGTACTATCTAAATTCCAACTGCTAGATCTCATGTTTCAGTTAACCCTAAACAAAAAAGGTCCAACCAGATTCACAGTTCAGGTTGCACAGCTGAAAGTTTAAAAATATCATTTTTAAATTGGTCACTCAGAATATTCTAGTAAACAACTATACAACAGACTATAGAAACTGAAACTAAAGTTGTTATAATAGAATTTTACATGTCTGCATTTAGCCAACAATCATATTGACAGAAAAAAGGGGGGTTATTACGTCAGTGAAGTTATGTAAAATTTAAATAATAACTGTACTCTCTATATTTTCAAAGTGAATAAATTTTAAAGTGTTTTGCCATCACATATTTATTATCTATAATATATGATACATTTACATAACAATTATATGCTGACTACATTCATTCCTCCCTTTACTTCTCCTGTCCCATTTCCACTTCTGAAAATTGAATGGGGGTATTTTTATGTATCATTTCTCAATTATGAACCTTTATTTTAAAATATTCAGACAAGACTAATAAACTAACATCATAGTACTAAGAAGAACAGACTGGCTGCTTAGCATGGAGAGTCATTTTGGAGTAGACTACACAACAAAAGTGGGACAAATCCTATCCAAATTGCTTTCAAGAAAAAGAATACATTTGGTTTTTTGGTATAACATAAAATACACAATAGAGTAAATCTGTATGAGTTGTAAGGATTCTAACATTAAAGGTAAGTGCAAGCACATGCTGTAGATTGGCATTTTGTGCAAACACTGAGAGTGCGAACTCAAGCGAGCAGAGGCTCATGTGAGCAGATACTCATGAGAAAAGGGGTCAAATGGTAGAGACATTCATTTTTCTTGTTCTTTCAAAGGATACAATATAAATGAGTAATGGAAGACATACACTTACTCTCCTGATACGTTGTCAAAGTTTTCTTCACTGTGTGTGATTGTACACTTTTGGATTAGCCATTTGACATTTCAATGGCTTATGCACAGATTGCTCAGTTTTGGAAAATATCTCAAGTGTTTTTATCCTCATTCAGAAAATTAAAATACCCATGACAGCTAAAGGGTCTCTTATATAATGTCCACAGCAGAGAACATGAAAGGAAACTGTCTTTGTGAAATAAGCACTTTTCATTGATTTCTTCTTTCCTTCCATGAATATTTACTTAGCATTATCTATATTCCAGTAACTGGGGACAGACTCTTTAAAGGTATAATCAAATTTAAGTGGGATCCTTTGAATGGCTCATAATCCAGTAGGAACGCTGTTCACAAAACTGTAACCTAGCAGAGACAACTCAGAAGAAACTACTATTGTTGGTCCCATGATTATACAATTTCATTTGCTATAATTGTGAGGAAATACATCTGGCTTTTAAGTCACCTAGACCATGGTGCTTGTTACACCATCTTCGCAAATATGTTCATTGTGTTTAGTAGTCCACGGTTTTCTGAAGGTTTTCCCAATTGTAAACTAGTTTCTTGTAAAGCCTAGGCTAAAATACAGAACTAGGGATGTATTTTAAATGCACGCTTATGAGGTTTAGTTTTATGTGCAGGAGTCTGAACCCCTGGGAACTTATTTTAGATTGATGTGTAAAAAGCTGTCTAAGAAACTGATCCATAAGAGCAAAGGGTTTGTTTTGTTTGCGTATACAATTCTTGGAAGGAACAACCCAAAGTGATTTTTTTAATCAAGAGTAAGTTAGAGTTTCTCTCCCCAAACCTTGCAATTTCCTTTCTTCTATACCAAATTGTAGTGACCTTAAAACTTAAAATTATGCTATAAGTTATAAAATGCATGATACAATTAGCAGGGCCACTCACTTTCCATCTCTAGTAAAACGGGTTCATAAACTCTTCCAAGTATCCCAAATAGTGGCAGTAGTAATTACCTCACAGAAATACTAGAGATTAAATGAACTATTACATGTGGAAAGAAACATTGAGACTAAATCTCTAACTTTTACCTGCAGTTGTGTACATTAAAATCGTATGCCTCTTACTTTCCAAAGCATTAATTTTGTTCTAGTAGGCCAACTCTGGCTAGAATGATTTAATATTTTTTTATATAACCTCCCAGTTCATCTTCATCAAACAAGGTTTTATCCCATTTTTACAAGTCATACAAGCTACTCTAATATGGAGAATTTGACATTTGAAATTTGTTAAATAGGGTTGTGTAACTAAGAAAGCAAAACAAAGGAACATTGAAGTAGGCAATTACTATAGAAGTGAATGGATATCTCCTGAGCTGGGGAAATAAAAGGGGTTGTATTAAGGTTCTAAACCTTCAGAAGTTTAGAGGAAGGCACCTGAGACCTATAATTTAAATCTTTTTGGAAGAAAGTAACAGGTGTTGACATATTCCAAAGGTTATAGGGAGGTTCCAACCTATTTGGGACTCAATGAAAAGATGGTTATCAATGAGACAAGGTTTCACATGAGTCTTGTTAAAACATGGATAGATAAGCTTGGCATTTCGTTATAGTTACCCACATAGATAGACAAATAGTGTGGTCCACTCTCCACCATGAACAAGCCCCATCTAATCAGCTGACCTCACAAAATCAACAACATGCCTTTTCCAAGAAGAAATTCTGCCAAGGCTCAACCTTTTTCTCGTTTCTCATAGCTAACCATTCTGTTTTCATCATCCACTCTGGAACATACCAAGCCTTTTAAACCACATAGGCAAATTCCAAATGAACTAAAGCAGCCCTCTCTACAGGAATGTACAACCTCTGGCACCAGTTTCTCTGGAGAACCTTGAATGATGCGTACCTGAGCAATACTGACCTTAGGATTTCACAGAAAAAAGCTGGGAGTGAGGAGTTCAGGTCTTGGGGAAAGAGGTAGTGGCTGGCTACCCCAGTACTTCGTGGGCATGAAGAATGGACACTATGGAGATGGGGCTGAAATCTCTGGGATGAGATGCTGCACTCATGTTCCTGACAGCTCTGTGTAGGCACATTCATGCTGACTCAGGAAATGTGTGAAAAAGATTGAATATAAATAAACTTCTGTTGTTTGACTAATCAGAATGACTCTGACAGGGAAATTCTTCTAGCTTGGTGACCCAGTGAGCAATATTATGGGTTACTGGAGCATAGACTGTTCACAGGTATGCTTGCTACTGGCCATCCCCTTGACAACTAGTCAATAACTACCCCCTTCATTAATTCCACCTCTGTCTCATATAAATTCAAGGATGGGAAGGGTCACATGAGGATCTTGTGATGGTCTCTTAATAGTCACATGAGTTTCCTGGTCCTCCTGATTTCTTCTATCAGGGAACATTAGTAGGCCAGACCTTGCAAGATTCTCCAGTGGATCATTGTAGCTATTCTGCATTAGGATAGCATTACCATTGTCCCACGCACAGGAAACACCTACACTACAGACTAGATATGATACATCATCCATCCTAAGGAACAATGTGTGTGCACTTGAACTGCCAATCAAACACAAACAGCTTTGTTCTGAATAACAAGTCATAAATAACATTTATAAATGTGGAAGAACTCTTACTGTCTCCCTACAAAAAAGGTACAAAATCTAGACTGCCTCCTGTCTGTCTGTAGTGAAAGAAGCTCATATGTCACTAGTGATGTTCATTATGTCTTTGCTATAGTTACAATCACACTAAAATACCTTGTAATCTAAAGACACATCTCACATCTAAATAACAATATCAAGACAAGTTATAAGGAAGCAATGAAGTAGAAACCTACAAACATACACACATACATGTATCTACACACCTAAATGCACACTGGACATGTGCATAGCTGGTGGAGCTGTCATAGTGTCCTATCTTCTGCAATAAATCACAGATGCTTGTAGGTAATCATATTTTCATTCTTAATCTGAATCCTTAGTTGATAATACATATTTGGATTAGAGTCATAAAAAACAGTTCATTAAATTTTGTTATTACATTCATCTCAGATTCTAGATTCTTTGACTCATTACCCTAGTTTTGTGACTGTGGTACTATCTACTTTACTTCTGAAAGTAGGATCAGGCATTCCAGCAAGTGCAATGACATGTTTGTGTTTTCAGTTTCTGGAAAAGCACAAAATGACGAGATGACTTTCTGAATAACTGTTGTCATGTCCCCTGGTGAAATTATTTGCTCCTCAGGAAGTAAGAAATTCCAATCAGTAGAATTGAAATTGTTGAAAATAGATGTAAAAATTCTACAAGAAGCCTATTCAGTAAACAATGTGATTCCTTCTTTCTCTCTTCATCCCCAGAGTCTTCTGGCTATGGGACAAAATGACATGGTATCCTTGGTATCCTGATCACTGCTCATCGCTAGAAATATTCTACCCATTGAGGAAAATAAATGCCACCTTTAAAGAAGATAGTCTCTAAACTGCATTGCAATTAAATTTCTTTCTTTCTTTTTCTTTCTTTCTTTCTTTCTTTCTTACTTACTTACTTTTTTTCTTTCTCTTTCTTTTCCTTTTCCTTTTTTTTTTTTTTGGTTTTTTGAGACAGGGTTTCTCTGTAGCTTTGGAGCCTGTCCTGGAACTTGCTCTTGTGGACCAGGCTGGCCTCGGTCTCACAGAGATTTGCCTGCCTCTGCCTCCCAAGTGTTGGCATTAAAGGTGTGTGCTACCATCCCTGGCAAGGCAATTAAATTTCAATAGCAAATCCTATCATTGTACCAGGCCTTCTACTTTAAGATTATGGAGTGAATGGATAAATCTGTTAATTTTGTGAGTAAGAGTCTATTGGCACACTTCATTGGAGTGAAATGAATATTTGACTTAAGGAAATGTGGTGTGACAGAAAATGATGGTTTAACATCACTGTAGACTGTAGAAGTATTTGAAGAATGCAGTGCAAATGTATATCTTTTTATCTGTAGAATATAGTCTACAGATTCCAGTGAGAACAACCAGTTTCTCTTTAGTGGTACAAGGTATCCAGTGAAGCGACTGGATGGTACCAATTGATAAAGGTGCCATTCATGAACTTCGTGTCCATTTCAGTAATGGAGGAATTGGGCATCCATGGTTCCAGTAGCCACATTAGCCTTGGTGAGGGAAACTGCACAGTGTGGAGTATAAATCCTAGCTCTTTTTTTATGACACCATAGTCTCTTTGTCCCTTTGGGGGCTAATAAAGATATCTGGATGAATTGTCAAAAAGAAGGATCAATTCATTTCTTTAACCTAGAAGGTAGATCTAAAGTGAGAACAGAAAGTAGATGACTTTCTAATCCCTTGTCTGACTAGACACTGGTAAATCAAGTTAGTGGTATGTGCAAGTGGGTGGAGACTTCATATCTGCATGGACACTTAGTGTGTTTATGACTAAAGATGCAGAGTACAACTATCTCTGAGGCATGGCCCACCTAAAGACCACACACAACTACTACAAACAGAGATGCTGATGGTATAAACATCCCCCCATCTGCAATGCTCCTGTAAGCCTCGCTTGTCTGAGTCCAGTTCTGAGGATAGTTGCAGATCCAATATAGGAGGGCAGGCTGTGGGCTTTCTCCTTGATATTTCTGCTTTACTTATCCTAGGCTTTTTTTGTTACCACTAAAAAATTTCATGTTTATAGTAAAAGAATTTATGATCTGAATGTCTCTAATTGTACCATGCACTCCTATGTGTTATCTTATTGGGGAAAAAGCCAGACAGACATCCACCAAGTAAGTTTTTATGTTTATTTCCTTATTAGAAGACTTGGAAGGTAGTTTTTAGTATCCATTCTTCATGTTTCCACATATTACATGATCATTTTTAAAGGTCCATATGCCTGGCTCACTTCCATTCTTCCTTGTCTACTTATCCTTTCCCATTTACTTTACCATCAAGCCATTCTGTTTGCTACCACTGACAATTTGATGTTGAAATTATATGTCACACATATACAATATACACACGATATATGCTAACACATCTATGGTCTCATTTTATTTCATACTATATTGCCTAGGACTGACATAAATAGATATAAATATAGATATGTATAAACACATTCATATATGTGCATTTATGATTTTAAGTATTCTGGACACAATACAAGAGCCAACAAAATGGATTACTCCAAGCATTATTCAGTTGAATAATGGCTTCTATCCCCAGTTTCCAGGGATATTTCTCATTGGACTGTACTGCAGGAATGCAGCTGTCTACTTCTGGTTGATGTCAGTATAACATGCTGAACTATCATTCCTGAGAAACTTCCCATGGAGTCACGCATTTGAGGAGAGAATTCAATACAGAAAAAAAAAGAGGTTTTAAGGAATCCCACGAAAACTGTTTTGTGTTCCCCTGAACTGATCTCCTACCCCTTAACGTTATAACATTAGAGAGGAATTAGGTCCGAGCGGTAGTCATAATGAATGAGATTACTGCTAAGACAGGCAACATGGCATGGCTGTCTCACCTCCCTGCCCTTTGGCATAGGGCAGCACAGTTAGAAGCTACCCATCTGCCCATCTGCAAGTAGGATGTTTCTAGACATCAGATCTGTTGGTTCCTTGGCCCTAGGCAACCTAGCCTCCGAAACTGTGAGAAGTAAAGGTCCGTTGCTTAATCCACCTACTCTGTGGGATTCTGTTAGAAAAAAAACTGGAGATAAGACAAAGAACCACCTGTTTTCACAAATTGTGATTTCTATTTTATGTTTTTATAAAAATCTCTAAATGTGCTCAGAGAAAACTGGAGAAACACTTCCTCACACATAAACATTGCTGTCTCTGCATGTTAGATAGGAATTTATTCTCGTGGTCTGTACATGCATTTATGCTCCATGACTGTTCCCTTTATCAGATCTGTAAGGCCTTGTCATAAACACATCAGAGCTTTGAACAAAGGTTCAAAGATGTGCTTTGTTCACAGCATACAGGTACTATATACTTGTTTGCTGGAATCCACCCAAGTTTTATGAAATATCCGTGTGTAATATTTAATAAAATCTGAGATAAATCTTGTGCTTTATATTAAAAAGCAAATCTTCATTGCAAAAGTAACAAGGTTAAAATTAAGTATGGGGAATGTAAGGAAATACCCTTGTATCAACAACTGGGGTGAGAATAGAAACTTTATTCTTTTAGGGGGAATAAAAAGTTTGTGACATGGGCAATTAACTTTTGCTTTTAGAGTTGAGTCTACTTATCTTGTCAAATATTACATTAGGAACGTTGAGGGGACACTGTGGTGCAACATGTGACACTTTCTTCTTTGTAATTTCTATTCCAAATCAAGACAAAAGACATTCAGCAATTTAAAACATATCTTATTTAAGTTTAGATGGTTATAGTTCAATCTTACTCTCTAGATTAGCTGTGTAACCCTGAGAAGAAAATTTGACATGTCTAGTTGTTAGTTAATCTAAAATAGAAATAATATCTGGTGGTGCAAATTTATACTCTTACCTTTCTTATGTGGGAAGTTCTGTTTGGTTCAAGAGTAAATGCAGGACAGACTAAGCAATTTGATGAAAACAGTCTCAAAAATAAAAGAGAAAAATAAAAGGATTGGGAATAATTCTGAGTGGTAAAGAGTTTATCTAGCAGGAGTGAGGCCCTGCAGTCAATCACACAGGAGTAAATCTCTAGTGCCACAAGCAAAAGTAAAGTGGGGCAGTATGAACAACTACAAAGGATTCTTCAGTGAACTGTGTGATACTCAGCCACAAACCCCTACACGCAGGTATACATACAGAGACATAGACACAGACACATACACACTAAAACACACACACACACGCACTCACACACAAACACACACATACACACACTGAGACCTTTAAGAGGCTTTAAAAGAAAAGGAAACTTGCTCATAAATGGACCTGATGAGAAGCTTTATGAAGCTCTAGAACTGAACTAAGTGTTACCATTCAATTAGTAAAGAGACGAGAAGGATAATCCATGAGAAGGATAACCCAGAGAAGGACAACCCATGATATGGATAACCCTTGAGAAGGACCACCCAAGAGAAGGATAATCCATGAGAAGGATAACCCATGATATGGATAACCCATGAGAAGGAACCCAGAGGACAACCCATGAGAAGGACAACCCATTAGAATGATAACCCATGAGAAGGATACACCATGAGAAGGATAATGCATGAGAAGGATAACCCATTAGAATGATAACCCATGAGAAGAAGGATAACGCATGAGAAGGATAACCCATTAGAAGGATAACCCATGAGAAGGACAACCCATGAGAATGATAACTCTTGAGAAGGATAACCCTTGAAAAGGGTAACCCTTGAGAAGGATAACACATGAGAAGGACAACCGTTGAGAAGGATAGCCTATGTGAAGGGTTACCCATGAGAAGGATAACCCAGGAGAAGGATAACCCATTAGAATGATAACCCATGAGAAGGATACACCATGAGAATGATAACCCATTAGAATGATAACCCATGAGAAGGATAACCCATTAGAAGGATAACCCTTGAGAAGGATAACACATGAGAAGGACAACCCTTGAGAAGGACAGCCTATGTGAAGGGTTACCCATGAGAAGGATAACCCAGGAGAAGGATAACCCATGAGAAGTATAACCCTTAAGAAAGATGACCCAGGAAACCAAGAGAGCATGTGCTGAAGCAGTGATAAATGTGCAGGTGCAGCACTAGCTGGAAAACACAGTTATTCTAACTAGAAAGAGTGATGTGTTAAATACCACCAAATGATGCAGTTTTAAATTCTAGATAACTCTTCCTCCCTCTACATTCAGGTCCTCTCATTTGTTGTATTTGGCATCTCCCTCGGTGCATACATATTTACTGTACCATCCTAAATTCTACCACCACAAATTGATCTCCATTCCCTGCTGGTTCTTCAGAGACTCTCACTGTTTTTTCTGGTTTGTCTCTCAAGGACAAAAATACAAATATGTCTATATCTTCATTTGTGAAAGCAAAGATTGTACTATCCATGACATGGAGCTGCAACTGTGATTCATGACTTACAAAAGTGTTTAAAATGGGTTTTGGTACATAGTAGGTGCTGTAAGATGTTTTTAAATTACTGCTTAAACTGATCGTTTAATTTTCAAAACTGTAAACTAGTATTTAGAGATACTTAATTAGCATAAAATGTCTACAAGTTAAGCAAACTTCTCTGCTTGTTTTGAGTTAAAAGTCAAATGGACAATTTATGGTGAGGTGGCATGGTTAAACTTCACATACCTCAATAAAAATGGCTGCATTTGGGTTTGTAAGTGATAAAATAGTAACGTTTCTTTTCTATTGTTTTATATTTCCTTTTCAAATAGTACAGTTTTATTTTCTAAAGTATTTTAAATTATAGGTTGTACATGCTTATTTCCCTTGACAAACACACCAACACCCCAACACTCCAGGGATTATTGGAAATCCTTCGACAATCACACTCATGTTAAACAGTGAAGCAAAGAAATGAGCCCTAGGCTTCACCGCTCTACTTCACATTCAGTTTTCTTGATACAGAAGCAGAGCTGTTCTGACTCACTGCTGCTGCTGTTAATACTTCTTTCAGCACAACTAAGGGAATTATCCTGTGAGCCTCTTCAGCATCTGATTGACTTTATGTGGCATATGGTGACAAGTCAAGCCCTGAGAACTAAACCTGATGAAATAGGTGAATTATTCTAAGGAGACGGAGAACTAAACATTACTGTTTGAAGGTACTGTGATGTTTCTTTACCAGCTTGACTGTGTTTCTGTTTAATTTTCTTAGGTAATGTGCAGTGATGGTGGAATATATTGTGATGGGAAAACATAATCCTCCAAATAGTGTTACAAGTAAGATCTTCACTTGTTTCTTCACTTTTCCTTTTACATAAACATTTACTGGAAGTAATCCATTATCTTTTAGATAGTGTTCTGTCTTTAATCAAAAATTCTGCCATTATAATATATATACAAACAACAGAAACAGATTCAGCAGGTTGGGTTTATATGCTTGTGCATATACACACATGTAAGTGCATGTTACATTAATAATTAAAATTGAAATTAGTAATTTGAAAGCTAGGGAAGACACGAGAGAGGTTAGACAGTACCTGGGAGAGACTGGAGGGAGAGCAGAGAAGGGGGAAAGTGTTGTAATTCTATTTCAAAAGATTATACCTTGTGATGAATCGGAATAATTTTCTTTAAATTTAGCTTTTCTCCTCTCTTTATTCTTTTCTAAATAATATTTTTTAAACTTTATTTAATTTTATGTATGCGTACTCTGCATGTATACCTGCGTACTGGAAGAGGGCATCAGATCCTGTTGTAGATGGTCATGAGCCACCATGTGGGTGCTGGGAATTGAACTCAGGACCTCTGGAAGAGCAGCCAGTGCTCTTAACCCCTGAGCCATCTCTCCAGTCCTCTCTTTTTTTTCTTATTAATTACACTTTATTCAATTAGAAATTTTCTTATTTCTTTAAATGTAAAACTATATTATCAGAAAAAGCCTTTCTTCAAGAGACAAAATGCATACTCCTCTCTTTTTATTATTTTCATCTCAGAATCAGGTTATGGCACATTATATTAGTATTATTACTTGATATTAATTTAAATAGCATCACATACCAGTATCTTTGTAAGCAATTGAAAGCATTAGGTAATTAAAATAATAATAAGGAATGTACTGAAATAATGCTGCATAGCTCACAGAGTCAAAGCAAAAGTCTAATAGTGTAACCTCAACCAGATCAGAGACAAGGAAACCTCTATGGACATTGTTCCCACAAATAAAATCAGCCTCAGTCATTTGATTCCCACTCATGTCATTTCTCTCCAAAGTTCAAATTTTTGGGAAAATGAACTCTTTGGCTAAGCTAGCTTTAGCTACCTACACCTCAGCGAGAACACAGAAGAGCATCTGCCTTTATAATAGTTTTCCAACAGAAAATTAAGATTCTGTTATTAGAAGAAATGGAATTGGAATTTAGATAAACAAAATCCATATAAAACCATTCAAAGATTCAATGACCCTTGTGTCTCTTGGGTATGCATCATGTTCATGATGTCTCTGTCCTTGGACTTGCTATAGACACTTCCTTACAATGTAAATGTATAATTAAGTTTGAGGCCAGCCTGGTCTACAAGAGCTAGTTCTGGTACAGGCTTCAAAGCTACAGAGAAATCTTGTCTTTGAAAAAAAGGTTATTATAGTCATGGCTTATAGAACATCAGATTGTACATATCATCTTATAATTCACACATTCCCATCAGCACAGAATGCCTACCTAATATTTTGGGATTACGCACCATTTCCTGACTCAGGGCAGTAGACAAAGAAGAATTCTTCCCTTTAGGAAAAGGACACATCTAGTTATAATGAGAAGGTCAGTGGAGAGTTTTGCTGTCTTCTTTGTGCGCACGCACACACACACACACACACAAACCAAAACCAAAAACAAACAAACAAACAAAAAAAAACCCTACTTCTTCTGATCAAATAAACTTTCTGGAGATATTCCACATCCAGTGATTGAGTGAGCAAGTTAACAGACAAAGGTCCAGCCATCCAAGTCAGTTGTAGTGTGGTTCTGCCATGCTGTTCCTAGAGCTTCCACCATGGCTCAGCAAAGCTGGCTGTATCTACAATACATTTCAAGTGTCCCTCTCCTCAGTCCCACTGTTGTCTTTCTTTGTCTACTGATTTCCAAAAACCACCTTGAATTTCTTAATCTTCTCGCCTGCTCCAGAAAATCCAACATGCAATTTTTGGAAACTGAGGCAACAAAAGTATGTGATTTGACCAAGATCACACTCATGTCAACCAATATTCAATTAGAAACATGTCATTTGAGCAGACATCTAGAGCAATTTCATTTTTCTCACAACCTCATGTATTTACAGAGAGCATGACAGGTTAGCTGATTCAAGTCTTGCAAGATTTATATGATTTTAGTGTGGTAAAAATACCCATCTTTTTGAATTTTCTACTGACATCTGTGGACCTAGCCATTCTGAGCACAAGTTTCTAATTTGTCTTTCCACTTCCATAGGCAATTTATTTTTGTATAGCCCATAGGTACTGTTGTAATGCAGAATGACATTTTTACACACACATGAGCAGCACCAGTAAAAAGTGTCAGGTGTGTAAGATGTTCTTAAAATCCCTATCCTAGCTTCAGTCCCTTTCCATGTGGAGTTCTTTGTCATGAAGCCTCGGAGCTTATTTAGGTTTCTAATTGTAGTTCAGTGAAATAGATACAACTAGGAAAAAACTAAGAACTAAAAGCTTCTGCAGGCCTATGAAACGATATTTATTTTATAAGCCTAGTATGTATGTAATATGGGTTTCAACCTGGTTGAAGTTTATTAAGATGAATATGTGAAAGTGAGACAATTTTCAAATGGGTTTGAAAACCTTCCCAGCCATAATATTTATAATTCAGTTGTTAATATAGTAGAAAAAAGAACCCTAAACATTTTGAATTGGTGACCTCAGTTCCAGCAATAGCACAATTACAGATTTACAACAGTCACCTATTTTATTAGTTCCATAAACTGGTGTAGTAATAACAGCTCAATATTTTGTAAATAAATACAACTGCAAACTACCTTTTCTTTGACTATCCCTAACTCATTTATTGGGTAATATTGACAATTTAAATATAAAAATTATTGTAAAGAAATAGAGATACCATCATAGACATATCACAGAAAGATATTGGCAATCCTTTGCTTTTAAGTGATTTAAATAAACAAATTTTAATCTAGAAAATATGGCATGGTCATGTAATCTGGGAATGTCCAGCCTTGAAGAGGAGCCTGGCTTGAGTCACTTTGGCATTGCCATGTAATCTGGAAATGCCTAGCCTTGGAGAGGAGCATTGGGTTGAGGCAATTTTCTAGAGTTAAATTAAAAATCTATGTTCTACTGCTTACTATTCCTTAGTCTTTGAAATTTTGGAACTATGAAACTCAGCTTATTCTTAATTTCTAATACATCTAGCAAAAAGGAAAAGAAAAACTAGATTCTAGGTCTGTTGAAATAATACATCATTCATACTAAACCAAGCATTTTAAAGTTGCTGTGCTGCAAAAAATTTACATGAAAAATGAATGTGACTATTTATTCAGCCATTAAAATTCAATAAATATATTTTTGGTATCACTGTCAACATATGGAATATCATTTAGGAAGAGAAAAATATTAGAACAATACTCTGTATTTTTTCTCAACACACCGAAGAACATTTATGTATGTGTTGTGTTGTGTGACATTACCTTAAAGGGTTTGATTGATTGAGTTTCTAATGTCTTGTATATTATCAAGAACTCTGTTATTTGTCCTTCAATTTATTTACTTCCATTTTATTTTTATTGAGGCAGGGTTCTGTTATATGGTTCAGGCTAGCCACAGAGTCTTATCCTCTTCCCTCAGTCTTTCTGCATGCTGACATGGATGCACACCATCCATATCACCGCGTTCTAACTGGGCCTTTGAACTGCACCTCCATGTATCTTCGAAATTTGCCCTTTAAGTTCATGCCCCCAACCCTGCTTTACTTTCCATACTGTTCCTGTTTTCATAAACTTTTTATCTTCACCCATATTTTTTACTTTTTGGTTTGCTTGTTTTTTTTTTCTCATCTAATGCTCAACCTCTGTGGCTTGATTTAATGATATCAATTAAATCTAAATCAAGAGCCCTAGTTCTCAAAAACTGTAAAACAGTGGTTATTATGGATGTGGCTAAGGATATCAGTCAAATCCAAATAAGGAAATATGGAGAATGAATGAATTTGGATGTCTAAATTCCAACATAAACGCGACAGGTAATAAAACTATAGTAAGGATTTTCACTAAGTAAGTAGAACTTTAGCAGCCCTTGCCATCAGGAAAACAGCTATGTATGATTTTAGATATGATCACCTGCTTCAGCACAACAGCCATCTCACTGTCCATATGCATTGCATAATATTGTGTTACATGCTTCAAATATACACAGTAAAATTGATTTATTTAAATGGTACAGCAGCCTCTAGGAGAGCTTCTGGACTCCTCTAATCCAAGACAGTCACGTCCATTTCCCAATTTTTAAAGAACTTTTGGTTGTATGAATGCCTACTTAAGATCCTCCCAGTGGTTTCTAGAAAAGATCATGATTTCACTTATTGTCTCTTTAACAAAGTCTACAGACTGTGCTAAGCACAACTGAACTACCGCTGGTGATTAACCTAGTTTTCAGTAATCCTGCATGGTCCTCATGAAGCTATGATTTTAATAGTACAGATACATCTCAACTATCCTTAACAATCAGAAAACGATACAGTTTTCTAAGCTATATCTTCCATGGGATGTAATTGTGGTGCTTGTAAAATGCCCCTAACCAGTGCTGCACTGTCTTGTTGCCTGGAGGACCATGAAAAATCCTCATCTATTTGTAAATGCATGCTACATAGTTACAGCATTTGCTAAATAGAGGTAGACTTTGCCTTCCACACAAGCTTATGGGATATGAATGAAAAAAGCACATTTAATGTGTAGTAACTGTAGAGAGCCAAAGAAGATTTGAGGGACTGCAGTTCCAGATTGTTGACATAGACCAAGGCCTTGGGCCCATGGAAAACGAGCAAAACCATTGCTGATAGGAGGCGGAACTCTGAGGGCTGGCAAACTTTCCCTGGAGGTCTAAGTGAGCATGGGCAAAGGCTGCGCCTGCAGCTTTTGGTCTAAGTGAGCGTGAGCAAAGGCTGCGCCTGCAGCTTTTGGTCTAAGTGAGCGTGAGCAAAGGCTGCGCCTGCAGCTTTTGGTCTAAGTGAGTGTGAGCAAAGCTGCGCCTGCAGCTTTTGGTCTAAGTGAGCGTGAGCAAAGCTGCGCCTGCAGCTTTTGGTCTAAGTGAGCGTGAGCAAAGGCTGCGCCTGCAGCTTTTGGTCTAAGTGAGCGTGAGCAAAGCTGCGCCTGCAGCTTTTGGTCTAAGTGAGCGTGAGCAAAGGCTGCGCCTGCAGCTTTTGGTCTAAGTGAGCGTGAGCAAAGGCTGCGCCTGCAGCTTTTGGTCTAAGTGAGCGTGAGCAAAGCTGCGCCTGCAGCTTTTGGTCTAAGTGAGCGTGAGCAAAGCTGCGCCTGCAGCTTTTGGTCTAAGTGAGCGTGAGCAAAGGCTGCGCCTGCAGCTTTTGGTCTAAGTGAGCGTGAGCAAAGGCTGCGCCTGCAGCTTTTGGTCTAAGTGAGCGTGAGCAAAGGCTGCGCCTGCAGCTTTTGGTCTAAGTGAGCGTGAGCAAAGCTGCGCCTGCAGCTTGTGGTCTAAGTGAGCGTGAGCAAAGGCTGCGCCCGCAGCTTTTGGTCTAAGTGAGTGTGAGCAAAGCTGCGCCTGCAGCTTTTGGTCTAAGTGAGCGTGAGCAAAGCTGCGCCTGCAGCTTTTGGTCTAAGTGAGCGTGAGCAAAGCTGCGCCTGCAGCTTTTGGTCTAAGTGAGCGTGAGCTACTCCCGAGGCAATTCTTACAGAGTCCTCCAACAGAAATGCTTGAGGTTCTGGGTTGCTGGCGGTAGTAGGTGCCCTACACCCCTAACTGATCTCAGCTTTTCTGCACGTGTCTGTGTGTCCGTCCTTTCTTCATTTCTTCACCATCCCTATTCACGTTTCCAGGATCTAAGACACATGGGGCATGGCAAGTAACTATTGCATTTTATTTATTGAACAGTAAGCAAGGGTTCAGTCTTAGAATTCTTTAGAAATTAAAGTAACCACTGTGTGGCAGTTTAGTCACTGAATTTGTAGTATTTTCTAGCATCATCAGAAGATGTTGTTAGTGATGTTACTGTCCGGAAGGCACCTGCCATTCACTGAGCTTACTTACACTTTATATCATCTGAGTTACCTTTAGTTCATAACTATTTATAGTTTTCAGTTTCGTAGCTGAGACAAAAGCTGTTGTGGGGTTACTGTTTCTTAAGAGGGCCATACAGTTTAACATTTCTATTTCTATTATGTGCCTGTAAAATTCTGACAGTCTGGTATAAAATTCTACAGTATGAATCTCTCTGCCTCCAGCCCACCACTGCCCCTCACGCCTGTCAGCTTTGCCTTCTTGCCATCCTAATTGCTATTTACTTGCCATGTTGTGTCTTCCAATAAAGTACATTACAAACCACTGAGCAGTGGTGATGCATTCCTTTAATCCCAGCACTTGGAAGGCAGAGGCAGGCAGATTTCTGTGAGTTCAAGGTCAGCCTGATCTACAGAGCTAATTCTGGGACAGCCAAGACTACATGAAGAAACCCTGCCTCAAAAAACCAAAACCTAAATAAAACATTACAAACCTAGGTCAATGATTCCATTGTCCTACATGGTACAAGGAATGAAATGACTCCCCTGCTACATCCACCCATACATACAAATACACATGGACACAATAAACAATTAAAATATAATAATTAAAAACTAATACCCAGATGGCAATAAAGGCATAAATAATATCTTTACATACATATATTAGACACGAATAAATACAATGCCATTTTAAACTAAATAATCAATGTCCTAGCCTGGTGCTGCATACTGCATGTAATATTTTAATGGTTCATAACAACACAATTATCAGATGAGATAGTATCATGAAGTACATTTCTATCATCAGAAGATATAAATTCCTGCAAGTTAAACTACTTTTAGAAGTGTAATATACAGCAAAAGCCATGCATTTTGACCAGAAGGTCAGTCTTTTGAAAATTTACTGTCTACTACTCTGTAACGCAAAATTTGATCCTTCACAAATGCAGAGTTTATGATTAGGGAAACCACACAGGTTAGAGACAAGGATTGCATAACTAGTTGGCAAGTATTTCAGTGGTGATGATATATGCAAAGAAATTTGCAGCTTGTTTGAGTAAAGCCTTCTCTGGAAAAGAGCTATGGGAATGGGATAGTTGTGTCCTTTGTGGTGTTTACAAAAGAGAAAGACCTGAAACAAACCCAAGTGAGAACTGTTAGGAACATTTAAATACAATACTGCAGAGATCGCCTAACACAGAGTAGCAGCACAAAACTGGAATAAGTGAGGTAAAACATCTCCACTGTAGCTACTGGAAATAGCACAGTGACCCGCACAAGCACATGGGGTGATGAGCACTTTTAAGCTCGATTTCTGCAGTGTTGAAGGATAAAAAGGATGAAAGTCAGAAACAATAAACCTTGGGGATGAGAAATGACAGGCCAGGCTTTCATCTACTATCAACCTAACACATTCAAGTGCATCTTAACATTCATTTTCCTGATGGCTCTACAGTGTCCATACATACACAATGTAGCAAGATAAATAAACACACAAATAAAAGCAGACAGCAATATCATGCCACGCTCTTTGATGGTTTTTTGAAACAGGACTTAAATTACAACTGGGTTATCATAACATGGAATGAGGACAATTATTCATAGAAAGACAAAATTATAAAGAAGAGGAGGGAAAGGGATTATTAGGTCTGCAAGTAGCCAAGTCTATTTACACTTGTCTTAATTATACCTATAATTTTCTTTGATGCTATTTATTAATGACTGTGGCTCTTAATCTGTCCCCTTTAAAATAACCTTATTCCTGCCTGAACACTTAATAAATAGATATGTCATTTAGATGCAAACACCTATGAACAGGGGTGGAAGCCCGAACTAAATTAGGGAGAAGAAATATGCCGATGTAAGTAAACAGGAATCTTCCTGATGGAGGGTTACAAAGGCCAATGTCAAAATTAAGAAGAAAAGCAAATGTCAGCCAATTACAAGAGAAACCAGTGTGTGGGTAGACAGTTTCTTTGAGTAATTGGTAGCCCTGGAGATGTCCCAGAAATGACAGCTCCAAAAGAAGAAAAGACTGTTACTATAGAACCAAAGAACAGACAGTAAGAGAAAAATCAGAAACCTAAAGAGACAAGAGGACCAAAGTAACTGGAAAGTGAAAATGAACATTCACAGCCTGCTTCCTATGGTTTCATGGGAAGGTCATGGAGACAAATCAGTAGAGCTTAAAGACCTAGGGCTAGCATAGGAGGCACACGAGACATTTGAGTATTCCTGACTGTAGCTCCGTAGACATTTCCACTTTCAACATGCTTACCTTAAGATCTGCTAGAATGATATTTTCATAAGCAGGCAGTCTCCAGGTAACCATTTCAAATGTGCTACACACTGTGGTTTATGCAAGTCACACTTCTGTGAAGCGACTTCCTGCGTGTGTTTCTGAATTTCCAACTCTGTGATATAATTCAGCATTCTAAAGCACAGAACATTTCTGAAGCTCAGGAAATAATTATTAATAGGACAAGGATCCTACTGATCTTCAGCCTCCTTAAGATTTTGTTAAGAAGGCTTGCTGTCCCATGCAAAAACAAGAGGCCATGACAGACAGATTTGAACTGCACCTTCCAGGTGTACTGTTTACCACCTAATGACTCAAGGGTGCACACTGTTGAATGTTACAAATTTCCTTCTTTCCCGTTTCCACAGGATTTCCCAAGCTCCACCTAATGTTTCATTATGGGTCTCGGCATCTGTCTCCATCAGTTATGAGGTGGAACCTCTCTGATGACAAATGGGCTAGGAAAAGATCTATGAGAATATCATTAGGAGTCATTTAATCTCCTTTTTTTAAATGTTATGTTATGCTTGGTCCTGTCCTAGGTCTTTGGGCTGCCCAGCCACTGGATCCTGACTCTCCAGGTAGTGCCAGTGTGGGCCTACTCTCTTGCTATTGACTTCAAGCTGGAACACTCATTGTTGGCCATTCCCACAATATGAATCCCAAGGCATTAGCAACCTTCATCGTTGTATACCTTCTTATATCATCATTTCATCATTTACTCTAGATTTAAGGACAGAAACTTTATTGTCTGTCCTGTTGTCCTGCAGTACAGTTTTGTGTAGAAGGGATTCTTGAAATTAACAATTAAACTGACTAAAAGTTAAGCACTTGATAAAAGAGGAAGCAGCCACTAAGAGGAGAATGTGGGTTATGGTTATCAACGGGCTTACTGCACAACACAAAGAGTTTGCACAAAGAGTTGGCATACTTGTACTAATAAAGAATTTGCCACTAATTGCCTGTGTAGAAATTAGTTTCAAGCTCAAGTACCGTGACTAGATATAAAATTTGCATATCTTCTGAATAGTTATGTGACTGTAATCTGCTTTGGAAAAGCACAAACAGCAATGGTGTGCAACACTCACACCCCTGTCAGCTAATTTCTTTGTCTCCTGTGACTGCACACTGCTGAGTACAACTGGTCCATAGGCTTAAATGAAAACCATTAAATGGAAGGAAAGCTCTGTTGAAATGTTTCCTGGGGACTTAGACATGGCAGGTGAGCCGCACTGCAGTTAGTTTTTGAAAGCCTGGACTTAAGGAGGAACAGATGAGTAAAACAAATTAAACAAAACAATTCATTTTTACCAGATTCAAAGGACATTAAAATTTTTCGGGAAAGGAGAAGGCACGTGAGCAGGATGAAAGAAAACATGACATCCACAGAAAACTTAAAGTCGGCCATCCATCTGCTCACGGTCCCTCCTCCAGCGTAGATCGCTTCACTCTGTACCTGTCCATCCTTGTGCATTTTTGAGACTATATTTTAGTTATGACATTTCCCTTCCCTTTTGCCCTCCAGACCCCAAAATATACTCCTCTAAGTTTTCTTCCAAAACATGGCATCCTTCATCGATCCAATTATTGTTTCATACATATCTATAAATATAATCTTTTGAGTTCATACAGTGCAGCTACATTTCTGAGATATTTCATCCTGTCTCCAGTAACTTGCTGATTTCCCACTTCAAGGTTTCAAACAAATATTACATTGCCTATGACATCACTGCTTATTTTCCTCTGAAAGAAATCTTTTCCAAAATGCGTGTGTGTTTCTACTCGCCACTTGTGACCCCACAGACATTGAATACAATGATTAGCTCACCCCCATGAAATGTATATTCTTAGAGAAACAGATCATGTTGTGGCTTAACATATGCCCACACACTTCAGTGAGGTTAAGTACCTGACATTTAAAATTCCATATCCAAAACTTTCTCAGAAGGCTGATGTAACAAGCTGCATCTAGTCATTAAAAAAATACATAACCAGAAAGAGTGAAGTTTAATGAGTTGACATTTAATGATACTTAAAATTAATTTTCCCATTTATTCCTTGCATGTACTCAGGTAAAAATAAAATGCAAATTTAAAAGACTGATAATTAGACAATGTTATTTCCTTCTTGGAATTTTAGTGGAGACATATTGAATGGGATCCCACCTTCAAAATACAAAGATAGCTGTGATCTCAGGACCACCAAGTACTTCTTTATAAAATTAAAAAGAATCCTGTACTAAATCCAATTTAAACTAATTATTCTGAATCTTGAGCATGCATGTGAGTTATCTGGGGGTTCGCTGGTTCAGTCCTTCCCAGGTGATGTAGATCACACACTGAGCAGTGAGGCTTGAGATGGTGCTGACTTCTCAGAGACAAAAACCACTAAGACCATGCTTGAAAATTAATAATTTTGTCCCTGGCACCTTGAATAAATCCATCATAAAAGCACTTAATTTGATGCTTGGATTGGAGATTTCAAGCGACTGTTACAATGTTTCCAATTTTAAATAACAATCTTTTTATAAGGAAATTCTTCAGTCTGTGCTCATAAAAGAGATTCCAAAGTTTTCTGTCCTCTGTAGTTCCAAAGATTTTCCTGACTGTTATTAAATATCAAGGGAATATAGTGCCTAAGAAACACAGAACTTTGAAGGAAAGGTAATGGCTCTCCAGAATGATGTAACGATTGTCTAGCAGGCTCTGCCATGTAACTTAGGACCATAAAGCAGCTGGCTCTCCTCTGAAGTCATTTCATTCAATGACTTTCATTGCGTGTGAAGTGAATGTGCCCTTTTAGGAGAACATAATGAGGCTTGTGCAATCTGACAGCCCTTGTTCCCTATGTTTTTTCATCATATATTGAAAATCCACACATTGCTTCTGCCAGAAACTATTTTTTGCATCCAGTCCCAGCCACTGTGCCATATTGCCTCCTGACTTTAATCAACCCCAGTTATCTGTAGAAGTCTCTCCCATGTGACTTGAATCTCATTTCATCTTTTCAGCTAGAATGGGTTACTTCCCACAACACAGTCTTTATATATATATCTTTATTATAATATTTATGTCATAGCTTTTCTCACAATAGAGGCTCTCTAGTAAAGGAATATTCTGGTTATTCCTATATCGCAATGCCAACAACAGTATATTATAGTACAGGCTTTGTAACAACCTTTACTCATATAAAACACATTGTGACTTATAAGCAATAAAGCATTTTGAACATTAATGTCAAAAATCTGAAAACTGTCATAAACAGAAGGTGACGATATATCATACAAAAATTTATTGGGGGAATCTTGGGTTGGATCTTGGGGAAGAAAAATTAATATGGTTGAAAATTTATTGGAATCCAAACAATGAATAAATAAATAAGCACTCTATAGTTAATATTAAACTAAAGCTTATAATTTAGTTTTGCTAAAATTAATATACATAACTAGAATTATTTGAAATATTAATTTTAGAAAAAGGTGAGTGGTGGGTCCATCATCCAAACATTTTATTCTCAAGATAATGTTTTTGCAAATCCAAAATTCCAAAATGTTAAAAGAAAGTCTGAACAAATCAAGGTCTCAAGTCAGGTTCCTTTTACATCTGATCATTCAGTAAATATTTACTGAACATGCCAAACATGCAAAAGGAGTTCAAAAATCTCTACATAACACAATGCACGATGTTTTGGTATTTCAGAAATTCTGTCATAAAAGTCAACGCTGAACTGGCCAACAAAGGGAACCAGTGCTGCCACTGGAATAGCACAGTTTAAGACAGGTCAGACTGTAAGTTTTCCTCCTATGCTAAATTAGCAATAGATTTGCCGTTCTGTTCCCTTTAGCAATAGATGTAATATTGTGGAGAAGATTTATATAAACAGGAAAATATCAGTAGATCATAGTAGATATAAAATTTTACACTTAATATTAAATAAATAATATAAAAATTTTTAGTGACTAATGTAACTAATATGTTGAGACTGCATACAATTGGTTTGGGAGAAAGCAGAACAGATAGTTGTGGAACACTGACAACTCTCTACTGTGAGCATCTACAGAAACAAATCTAAGGTTGTGTTCCCACCGAGTTTGGAACGACGACCCTTAGAAAGTTGAATTTTCTTCAAAGGACAACAAAACTTGTACGTACTATGATGACTATATATTTATCCAAGAGAGTCTGAATATTAATCTAACAAGAATTCACACTGCTAGCACATTTTCACTTAACCAGGGGATTTATTCACATTAGCGTGAGTATCTATCCAACAAGAAGCCCTGCTGCTAATGTATTCTCACTCAACCCAGGAGATTTATTCATATTACAGCTTTAATATTGCAAACTTCAGAAAATGATCTTAACTTTTCTTCTAAGTGTAAAAATGCAATGTGATTTTTACTACTTTAAGAAAAACTTTTAATTGTAAAAGAATGATTTAGGGGTAAACAACAGAACATGTATATGCTTCTAAGACATTTTTATTTTCGAAGTAACTTGCAGACATTTCATAGAGCTTACAGGTTTCTCTTTGGAAAATGTATGGCTATTTGTCAGAAAATTTGGAAATAACCTCCCTCAAGACCCAGCAATACCACTTTTGGTATATATCTAAAGGATGCTCAATAGTACCACAAAGACATGTGCTCAACTATGTTCATAGCATCATTGTTTCTCATAGCCAGAACCTGGAAACAACCTAAATGCCCCTCAACCTAAGAATGGATAAGGAAAATGTGGCATATTTACACAATGGAGTATTACACAGTAGAAAAAAATAATGACATCTTGAATTTTGCAGGCAAATGGATGGAGCTAGAAAACATCATATTGAGTGACTTTACCCAGACCCAAAGACAATTATCATATGTACTCAATCATACGTGGTTTTTAAACATAAAGCAAAGAAAACCAGAGAACACATCACAATCCCAGAGAACATAGACAACAATGAAGATCATTCCACTTTTCTTAAAGATGCCTCTAAACATATTTTCACCTACAAAAATGTAATATAAGGTCATTTAACTAAGTTTGTGCTAGTTCCAGTGAAGGATACATCTTTGCTTGGTTTTGCAAGGTAAGCTTTTCTACAGTGTTTCTTGTTAAGGGAAGAATTTTCTGTGATGCTCATTGAATTGCTGCAGCCACAAATATGTAAGGTATTCCTTACTAATTAATTTTCACTCAACCTTGAGTCTTTTAGTTATCCCTCCGCCCCCTTTGCTCAGGGTGCATGGTAAATCTGGCCAGCTCTGGGGATTTGCACAGCTATTACCCAGGTCCTGATCCACACTGTCATTTTCCCCAGGAATACTTGTTTCGCTCATGACGATTGCTACATATGACTTTTAAAAGCTCAACAATTCCCAGTCTCTCTTGGAAACAAACACTAAGCCAGGTAGCCTGCAATCGTTGACATGGGTACATTTCTGCTACAGCTTTAGCTACTGTGCTTAAGAATACTGAATACCATTCTGATATTAAAATGAACTTTATTTGTCTGAAAACCTTTTATCACTTTTTGGAGAACAGTAATTTTAAAAATAACTTTAAATTATTTAGAGCTTAGAATTTTCCTTTGCTCCTTTGGTGAAAGTTTAATGAGTTTCATACAAAGACATGACATCTGGCTTGATCCAATAGGAAATGAACATTCTGAACAACAGAGCTTAGATAGTTAAGATTTTTTTATATAAAATAAATAAATAAAATTTAAAAAAAAAGAAAAGGAAACGAAAAATCTACATATCACTCAACCGATTTTCCCAGAGGGCACTGCATATCTCCATGGAACCTTGCACTTCAAAAATCTGGGTCATAATAAAAACCATTATGTTCCTAAGGAATAAAGATCTAAATGGGATACAAAGTCCTGATCCCATAAAATGCCATTCATATGCAGCTATAAGATATTATTGATTTTATAAACCTTACACAGCCATGCTGGCTTTAGCCAGCATTCTGAGGCTGTGCTGTAGAGGAGGGCACTGTGTACATCAATTGTACAGATAAAATGACTGCCAAGTACCTGATCAATGTAGGTATACCTTTCTGTTTCTTACAGGTACTGGTAGCTTTATAACGTGAAGGGAAATCTCTATGATTGCTCATTTTCAGTGGCCCATACTCATCACTAACTAAATAAGATGACATGGGAAAAGAAAACTAATGCCATTCAATATATTTGCAATTTACCATATATATACAATTTACATATATATGATAATTTTCTGTATGGTAAATTACAAATTGTGGATGTTTACTGGAACCAAGGGAAGAAAAAGTCACATTAAAGAATACTCTAGAGATCATCTAGGCCAAAACTTCCATTCCCCAGAAATTTCCAGAGATTTGTAGCTGCTAGTCTCTAAATATGGTCTTAAGCACATCATATTTCCTGTACACCTACTCACAGTAAACACCCCACCCCCTCAACCAAAATTGAACTTGCAATTATGGTGACTATGAGTGTATGGTAGGGTTGAGGTTGGGCTAACTTCAGCTCTGTCAGAAGACTGATTATTTCCTTTCCTTAGAAGCCGACTTCATAGTACAATGGTACACGAGTCAATAATGTCTTGAAACTATTACACAAAGAAGATTAAATCATATAGAGAAGCTCCCGAGATGGGGCATGGATCATAGAGAGAAAGAGCTGAAGATGAGTGAATCGTGAAGCACTTGGAAATACAGTCAGGTTAAATCTTGGTAGAATTCCAAATCTAGCTATAGCCAGACAGATAATGCTGGAGATGCTAAATATGAACTTCTCGCCTGAGTCCACAAACTTTCCTAAGGATGAGAGCCAGTTATAAATTGTCATTATAAGCTCCTGGGCTCTGGATCCTTTGCTATTCTGGATCAGTGAAGAGAAAGCTGATCTAGATACACAGGGCTAATACAAGACAATATTTTACTTCTAAGTTCTATTTGTTGTACCTTCCCATAGTAACCATATTTGCTGTTTTTCCATTTCATTGAATATGTATACCTCCTGTTATTATAAATAATTATGCAAAGTCTGCCTTGGATTATGGGCTTATTTATGATTTTTAAAAAACTAACGAGAGCAGAAAAGATCTGCTGTTTAACTTCAATGCTAACAGACACTTATACACTTGGTATTTATTAAGTATTGTGACATTTCAAAAATAAGTTTTATTACCATCCATTCAATAAAGAGTAAATATCGACAGCTGTATGTTGTCGATTTTATATTATATTGAGGAAGGCTTGCTACATGGCCTCCATCTTCCAGACTGTCCTATTTGGAAGCTTTATAGTATGCCTGAAGGATAAATATCTTTAAGGAGTAACCAAAATGCTATTTTTCTAGGAATATTTAAAAAAATAAAAAACATGTATATTAGGTCAAATAAATATCAATTTTTGGTATCTCATCATTTGTTGCCATTGGACAGCATGTCCAGGTTCATTTCAACCTTAGAGTTACTATGGAAACAGTCACTGCACTGGAGACGTCTCAAACAATGCAGAGCATGTCAGAACCCCCAGAGCTTCACTTGGCATTGATGAATATTATTTAAGTGATTGATCTTGAGTCTATACTGGGTTGACATTATGCTGATGGCATTCTGATATCAGCAGTGCCCAGAACTAGGCATGCCACATGGAGTCCGCCACTCAGACAGTGAAGTGTTTGCTGTGCGAGTGTGTGGAACTGAGTAGTAAGGCAGAATCTACATTAAAAGCCAGGTACTATGGCCTACACTTGTGTGGACGGGTTGTTCCCCAAAGCCTTCTACCAATGTCTAGAGCAGTTATAGTCTTTGTCTATAAAAACAAGGTAGATAGTACCTGAGGAACAACTCTCAAAGTTGACCTTTGGCCTGCACTCACATGTATACACATATCCAGAGGAACCATACTCATGTATCCATGTACACATGAATACATAAGCACACACAAAAAGAAAAAAAAATTTGAGTAATTTGGAAATCTTATATGTCTCAGGACTATTAGGCATCTTTGTGATGAAACTGGGAAGTGTGATAAGGGGGTAGCAGTCATAGCACCGTGCAGACTCACAAACTGAAAGACATCAGCTAGATGGTGACATTTTGCTAACCACTCATATGTGGCAATGGCTTTTCATTAGGAAGGGTGTCAACTAGGTACAGAGATACTCTGTTTGGGGAATTTTACATGGATTCACTCTGAATTCTCAAAAGTGCTCTACTTGAGAGGGATTATTATCTTCGGTATACTCATATATGATGAGGAAACTACTTGCAGAGAGTGTCCACTAGAATTGAACTTGGGTGACCTAGAATGAGGCCTTCTTAGAATTGGGCTGCTTTTCTTCATTTTAAGTCAAGTAAATGAGACGATGTTAAAAGAACTCCAAATGAAACATTCAGCAGTTAATGGTCACTAGATAAATACACTAATCAACAGGCCTGACGGCATGAGTGCCGTCTCCAGGACCTAAACAGCCAAGGGAGACAATCGACTCCTGTGGCTTGTCCTCTGACTTCCACATATACCCAAAATTGTACACATCTCCATCAAATTAAACAAGTTAATATAATTAAAATTTATTTTAAAATAAAGGTCTCAAACCGACCCCATTCCTGACTCCAGTATTTTTGTCAGAAATGTTGAGATATGATGGCATGACACTTAAATCTGCACTGTTATTGTTAAAGTTTCTGACAAAACACAGTAAAACCTACTTGATCTATGTCAGCTATAATCAGGTGGATATATTCTTGAATCTGAAACACACATGCAGAGAACCTTGAGAAAATGATTTGCTCTAATACTGTAAGTCACATTGATAGTGATAGACTACGGCCATGCTTGATGTCGAAGGACATGCCCAAGGCTTTTAGACTTTCATCAAAAAGGGAACACACATTGAGTTGTTCTCATCATGTTTTTGAGTGAAATCCATGATATATCAGAAACTGAGAGAAAATAGATATAATTACATGCAATTATACATTTTAGTACATTATTTACTTTTATACTGCTATACTAAAACACCATGACCAAAGCAACTTACAGAAGAGAGAGAATGTTGGGACTGACTCTTCCAAGGAGTTAGAGTCTGTGATGAAAGATGAAGGCATGATGTCAGGATCAGAAACCTGAGGGTTCACATCTTAAACTGGAAGCATGAAGCAGAGGGAGCTCATTAGAAATAGTGTGAGTGTTTAGTTTACCAAAGCTGGCCTCCAGTGACATACTTCTTCTAAGAAGGTCATACCTCCTAAATTTCCTAAAGAATGCCATCAGTTGAAGATTAAATTTTCATACGTCTGAGAATATGTGGGGGGCATCTTACTCAAACCACCGTATTTAGTATTACAGACTATGCAGACTATGGTTATCAAACCTGTGATATATATATATATATATATATATATATATATATATATATATTGCAAAATCATTTATGTGTATACACATATGCATGTACTTGTACAAACATATAATATATATTTATGCATATATACATGGATATAATTATGTGTAAATATAATATATGTACATATAGTTATATAATTGCACGTGTATATAAAATTAGCACACATACATATATAATTTTATAGGATATATAGATATAAATATACATATATACTGAAAAATAATATTAATTTTTATTTCAAATAATTGAGCTTATTAATATTTCAAAGAGAAATTTCCTCTTATTCTAAAATTTGCTATAAGACACTGACTAAAAAGCATAATCTGAACATTTGTTAGTTGGTGCATCCAATGCAGTTTCATAATGTATTGTCTTTATAGACATAGTTCTTTTGCATACAAGAGAGACAGTAGTTCATTTTAATTAGGTTATTTAAATTTTCTAACTTTAAGAGAAATAGCTTTAGGGTATGAACATAGCTCTAAACTGTAAAATTTTACCCAAATAGGATTAAAAACCAAGCACCCAATTTCCATGTATTTAAGCCTAATAACCAAGTAGTTCTTCTATCAAAACACATCCTATGACTATGTATATGACACTTATTGAACTAGCTACTCAGAATTTAGAAATGACTGAGAATCCAATAGCAGGAAGAGCGACAGAGGTGAACAATAAATTTGTGTCACTCAACAGGTATTCAATATTTTATAAAGAGTCAATATATACATGAATTGAAGCTATTATTTTAAAGTTCTTTCTGCATACATACCAGAACTAATCTAAACATTTTCACAGATAGAAATCTTTGCTCATCTTTCTGTTATTTGTGCTGTTTTAAGGAAATTAAGACTTTGGGAATAATTTCCCCAATGTATCATCACAGCCAGATTTTATCTATTTTGAAGCTCCAGGAGGAAGCTTAGAAGTGTGAAGCTAAGCCACCTAAATACTGATATGGCAGCATGGTGCCTCTGACCGCATAAGCAAGTATCATTTTTTTCTAGGCAATAGCAAATATTTTAGATGTGGGTTCTCTTTTTAGTAAGGCCTACAAAACCAAATGCTAGAGAACAGGAAATAAATATTGCAGGCAAAGGGGAAAGAGGGAGCACAGCTATGTATTCACACAGAGATGAGAACATCAATGCCTCTGCAGCAATGCAAATGCAAGAAGCCCAGCAGGACTGGGGAGAAAAACATCTTTAGGAGTCAGATCCTGAAGGACCTTCCAGACTGTGACAAGGGAATGAGATCTGGCCCTGAGAAATAATCACCGTCACTTAGGCAGAGGAGTGATATTGTCCAATTATCTGCTACTAAGTTAGTCTGTCAAAGGAGTGGAGATTGGCCCTTGATGCAGATCAGCGAAAAGAGTAAGTGCAGTGAACAAAGAAGAGAAAAAAATGGTCTGGGATGGATGTTGCATCTCACTGGCAGAAAATTCCCTTGGGACCATTTTTTCTCTTTAAATGTTATTTGAGAAAATCATATCACACCACCAACTGGCATACATAGCCAATGAAAACATAAGAAGATCAGTGCTTTAATCTACAGTAACCAATGGCTTGGCTGCTCTCACTCCTTGTCCTATCCCAGTCCCAGAATTCGTTCTCAAGTCCCCATAACTTCTACTCATGAAAAAAAAAACCACAAAACAAAAAACAGGCTAACAATTAAACGAACTTTACGGTTGTACTACTCACACTTATCAGAGGAAAAGAGCAGAATGGAGAACTATTTGCTTAACTAATGACGTTCCTATAAACCTGTATCTACACCTAGCTCTGTATCTCTATCTGCTTCTATCATTATGAGAAAAATCTACAAGAAGAAAATCATTCACATCATTTTGGGTCCTGAGATGTCGAAACTATGGCAACATCTTAGTAAATGTCTTCCATCTGGGTATGCCACTCTTTATGTTGTGTGCTGGCTGTCCACTTATTGGAGACTCATTCACATTATAAACATTGCATCTCTTTACTCAAAGCTTATTCTATTAAATCTTAATCTAATCTAAAAATATCTTCTCAGCTGGCATATCAACTTAGCCGTTCTTTTGATTTTTGCTAAGCAGATATCAGGAGAAAATGACTAACCAAGTTAGTAACCTTTCTGTTTATCTTAGCCAAAGGGATACCAATAATGAAGCCTTCATAAGAAACCTTCATGAATGTTTTCCAATGCCTTTCAGCTCAATATCCAGAAAACTCTCAGTGGCTATAGAACTTTCCTAGCAAGAGAGTCAAATTCAGAACTCCTTGGATCCTTCTGGATGAAAACACTTCCTTACAGCAATCTCATACATTATCTGAATACCAAGTACCATATGCTACATACCAAGGCAAAGGGGAAGTCTTATTTCTGTGGAAGGCATTTTAACATTCCTATTACTTAGGCAGAACATAAAACTTAAAAGGAAAATTTGGACTCAAATGTCTATATATTGGTCATTTGCTAACTCAGGATTTGGAGACTCATTTCACCACTTGTTATAGAACAAATAAGAGCTGTTATGTTTTTTTTCATGATTCAGAGAACAGGAATTATTTTCATGCATTACTGTCATTAAATAATATTTGTAGAATTTAATTCATTCAAAGGGCATATATGAATAGCATTATCTCCCAGAGGCACATTTGCTAAATCTTCTCTATGTGGAACACTGAAGAAATGAGCTTTGCTTCTCTACAGTTTGAGAGCTTCCTTTGCAGGTGTGCACACAATACTATCTTCATGTGAGACAAGGCTAGACTATAAGCACAGAGAACCATATCCTGATACTTGGCAACCATTCCATCCCTCTGTACCAGTCCTCTTCCATCTGCCCTTCATCCAACTTTGAGCTCTAAAGCACAAAAAGCTTGGGAAAAAGAATATGCAACAAAAAGCAGCCTTCCTGGCTTATGAATTGTTTATTCAAATTATCTGTGTCTAGCCAGTGTGCATTAATGAGGAAGACTGACTTAATTGCTCCCCTGGCCTAAATAAGGCAAGAAAGAATGTCAGTGCTGTTCCAGTGGACCTAGAGGTCCTAGAAAGATCCTGGATTTCACTGTTAGCAAAGGACACATAGTGATCCATGCAGCTAGCCATGGACACGTCCTGGAAGTTTCTTTATTTTTTATTTACTTATTTTGCAGTAGACTCAAGGCAGATCATTCCACGGAACCCTCCAGAGCTTATCTCCTTCTATTTAGAAGAATGAGACGGAAGGCATTTCCAAGAAAAGAGTGTGGCTCCCATGCTGCCAGCACAAGAGGAACACATTCCTCCTCTTTACATGCACAGCTGGCACACTCTATTTGCATATTCATCTTTATGCTAAGCTCAATATTTGAGAGTATCATTTCAAGTAAGGAAATCATAAGAGCGGCATCATGAAGCTCTGTGTGTTCTCTCTGGCTCTTTTTTTTTTTTTTTTTTTTAGTTAAGGCAAATTTCTGCTAGAATGGTGATGTAGTCAAATGTGTCCAAAGAGAGTTCTGTCAGTGCGGTGATATATTTCAGGGAGAAAATGTGCTCTTGGGGATATCGATTCTTGTTGCCAATAAAGTTGGTACATGACAGGACCACGGTAATATTTATTTTAACACGACTTCTGCTTTTACAGAAAATTAAATTAGATTTAGTGCAAAGGTAAAAATGCACTCTCTTAGACTGTAAATTCATCCTTCCATTATTCATCTCTAGGGATAGATGTGGCTTGTGCTACAGTCCATCTGGATGGAGAACAGATCAAAATAAATGACACGAAACAGAAGCATGTGCCTTGCACAATATGTTCATTTGATTCATTTTTTTTCTTAAACTTGATGGAATACAGCTTATTAATCCATACATTTATCATTCAGCAAAAATATATAGATTAGAAATATGAATGTCAGTTGAAATTATGCTGTTCCACTAGTAAGCATCTTTAATCTGTAACACATGTTTTAAGATGTATATACATAAGTTTTTAGGAAACCAGGATGGTTGGTGAAGCTGTTCCTAGAGGTGGCAGTTTATTAAATCAAAAACTCTAGAGCCAGAGGTAAATATGTTCTATGGGCTGTTGTCAGAGATGTGTGACAGGATCCCAAAGCAATATAGTATCCTGTCATCATTTCATCTCCTCACCAGGACTAGACAATAAGAATATTTTGATGAATAGACTACACATACCGACTTCATGATGTAGAGAAATTAAGCTGGAATTGAGCAGGAAACTTTAATCCTGACAGACAGCTTTCACATCCCCAGGAGATACTATACAGGTTACTGAGGTTTTACTCAGCTGTAAGTGCTATGAACTAAGACATCAACCTACCAAGTAAGATGTGCCCTCTTGTGCAATAGTGGCATTATTGTGAGGAGGTCTGCCTACTTTGATTGGGTTTGAGGCCTGCTCTGCAGGAAGGAATCATGTCTCGTACTGCAAACATGATTAAAAAACAAAACAAAACAAAAACCTGTGGAAGTGGAAGTGAAATGCTTAAGAAGGAAGAAGGACAGTGAGGGAGAGAAAGGAAAGATGTATTTTGGTTTAGGGAGTCATTGAAGGGCTATGGAGAAACATAGCACTAGGGAATTTCCCAGGAATCCTCAATGACCACAGCTAAGACTCTAAGCAATGGCAGAGAGGACGCCTAAACTGCCTTCCCCTTTAATCAGATTGATGACTATATTAATTATTATCACAGAACCTTCAACCAGCAACTGATGGGAGCAGATACAGAGATACACAGCAAAATACTGGGCTGAGCTACCTGAGGCGAGCCCAAGAGAGGGAGGAGCAATAATATAAGTAAAGGGATCAAGATCATGATGGTGAACTAGTGAGAGCTCACTGACTCTAGACTGATAATGGGAGAACCTGCATAGGACCAAACTAGGCCCACTGAATGCTGGGGGAAGTTGTGAGGCTTGGACAGTCTGTGAGGCCACTAGCAGTGGGACCAGAATTTATCCCTAGTGCTTGCATCAGGGAGCACATTTTTTTTTGGAGCGATACCTTGCTCAGCCTACATATAGTGGGGAGGACCTTGGTCTTGCCTGGAAGTGAAGTGTCAGGCTTTATTGACTCCACATAGGAAACCTTACCCATTCTGGAGTGGATGTGTGGGTGTTGTGGGGGGAAGTGGGAGGAAAAGAGGAAGTGGGAACGGGGATAGCTATGTAAAATGGTAAAAGACAGTACTGAAAAATCTTAATAAAAATGAAAAAAAAAAGCCTGGTGGAGGAGATCATATATTATTACAAGCATAAGGGGTGAAATGATGTTCAACTAAATTAAGTATCGAACTACCTTCTAAATATTTGTGTCTGTAGCCATAGAAACATTCTATTATCAGCCATAATCAAAGACGTCTTTCTTTTGAATAGTGGTAAATGCTCAAACCACTGTGAATAGAAGACAGATGGAATTTCTATAATCCTCTGTAATTTTTTTAATATTATAGACCAAGCATGGCAGGATTCATGTAAGAGAGAGAATATGGGGATAAAAGGTCTACAATGGCATCTCTTGGAAAGATACAATCATTACAGTCACAAAGTCACAGCTGCTGTAGATGCTTGGACTAGATCTGTCCAAGGATAGGCCCATCAACAGTGAAGTGATGATAAAGGAGGGGCTTACTGCTGAACTATTGGTTACTGATAGATTCAGAGAGAGGGGAGACATTGCATTTAATTGTGACCCTCCTCAGGTTCCCAATGGATAGTTCCAATAAAATAGTCACACAATAGATGACCCGATTAAACTAAATGGCTCACAAAACAAAACCCAAAGTCTTGAATCTTGGAAAAGACTATTATGGGATGGAGTGATAGGGACAGTGAGAATATGAGAGAGGGTAACAGAAAAGAATAATAACATATTGTGTACATGTATGAAATTGTCAAAGGAGCAACAGTTCATAAAAATGTACCTTTTCAGGAGTATTCTATTGTTTGGAAAACTATAATATGTTCTGAACAATCATTTTTATATTATTTAAAAACAAACTAACTGAACAGCATCTGCACCAAGAAACATGACCAATGAATTTTTGATGGCATTTTCTTCCTGATCCTATAGGGTCTTACAGCCAGTCAGGCTACCTAGAGAAATAATTGACTAGTCTACTCTTTCATAACAGAATGTTCAAATATAAAGATAAGTAATTAAGCAATTAATGTTGGATACAACGATAGAAGCATGGAGAAACAGAAGAATGGATTTGGTAGATGGATGAGCCTTATAAGTATTTGAGGAAACCATGATGTCAACTAACAGAAGAAAATTGCCTCATAAAGAATGATATAGTGAAGTTTAGCAATAGGGCTTAGCCATGAGGCTGTGGAGAATAACCAATAGCCTCAAAAATAGCCTGTGACATTGAAAAGGTACTCTATGGGTACTTTTTGGCCATTAAATCAATATAATGTAACCCGTTCCCAATACTGGAAGTTTTACTTGGTGATATAAGGTATCTAGTTAAGTCATTGTCTCTCCCATTATATGGTGACTCTACGTAAATTCCCCCACAACTCCAACTGTAAGGAGCCTCACAAGAACACCAAGATGCACAATATATTCACAGAAGACATAGCAGAGACCACACAGGGTTTGTGACTGCCACTTCAGTCTCTATGAGTCCCTATGAGCCCTGATTAACTGATTCTGTGGGCTGCATTCTCATGGTGTCCTTGATACTTGGGCTCCTACAACCCCTATTCCTTTTCTTCTGAAGGGTTCCCCTGGCTCTGCCTCATGTTTAGCTCCGTGCCTCTGCATCTGCTTCCATCAGGTGCTGGATGATGCCTCTGATAAAAATTGGGTTAAGAACACCTCTTCATGTACTTGGTTATCATTTCATGAAACACTGCAGTTTGACATCACATTCCAAAATGCAGATATTAAAACTGAACACAAGACCTATGACAAAACGGTTAGGAGTAAAGTGTAATAATCATCTCTTTGGTTCTATAGGTGATCTCACTTTCCTGCATATTCACCGTGGAGTTTCCATGAAGGCAGACTGCTCTGGACATCGTGGGTTTCACATTGGAGAGGCAGAGTGGTCCCTTGTGAGACAGCTCATTTTGGGGAAATTTAGAAATTTTGGGGAAAATAGGTGGCCTTTGCTGTCATGCTACAGGATTTAGACTTGCCCGAGAGGCATTTCTGGGCATGTACATAGGGAAACTATAGAGAACTGCAGGGGGGGATGATTAACACTTAGAAATGTGTGGCACCTTCCAGACATAAAGTCCAAAGAAAAGCAGTCTAGTCAGTTTTTTTTTTTTCCTGAGCAAGAGCATCTGTTGCTGTCGATGCCACCTTCACCACCTCCCACTGACATCAGTATCCAAATGCTTCATTTGCAGTATGGCTTGCAGGCCAGCAGCTCTCCAGGAAACTGACAGGCCTTCAGAACAGGATTGTAATTGATGACAAATCCACATTCATAGAGTGAGCAGCTATAGACCTGGACTACACAACATCTGAGTAAGCCAACTGAATAAGTCCCCTTTTATAACACATGTGTATTCTGTCTCTTGTGTTCCCCCAAATAACAGCACTTAGTACATAATAATAGGCTATTTCTAGTTGTGAATCCTGATCATAAGGAAAGGGAAGCTGAGGAGTGGGAAAGAGGGAGAGGCAGAGAGCTGCAATACTGTTTCAGGTAAACTGAAACGTGGGGAGAAGCATCTGCATGAAGAACATGGAGGCAAACGTGTGTAAGAGAAAACTGTTATTAATCTTCTGGTCAGAAATAGCTTATGCCATGAACTATGAAAAACCTTGTGGCTATTGTCCATAACAAGCCGAGTGAGGAGCACAGGGGTAGCTATGCTGCCTATAATTAATTGTGTAGTGCTTCACAACACGCTGTAATGTAAGTCCAAGCTCACTGGATTAGATTTGTCAGTCAATTTAGCTCTGTTAGTGAAAGCTTTCCAATATGAGGGACTGTAATTGCTGATGAAGCAAGCAAGTGGCCGGAGATGAGAATGGAGCAGGGCTCTGAGATTCGTATAGCAAAGATGTGAGGCCAGGTGGATGGTCTAACAGCCAGGGAGAAAAGCAGAGACAAACGCCTCCAAAAAGTAAGAAAAGCCCAGGAAATGTGAGATTAGGGCAAATAAAGGTGCACCCAAATTCTTAGTTTTTGCTTTTTAATTATATGTATGTGTGCATGTCTTTGTGGAGATAGATACAAGAATAGAGTTTCTTGCAGAGGCTGTAGGATTTGGAAGCCTCTGGAGTTTGGGTTACTCGTGTTTGTAGTCACTCAGTGTGAATCCTGGCAACTGAACTCTGGTCCCCTGCAAGAGTGATACATGCTCTTACCAACTGAACCATGTCTTTATAATCTAGATTCTTGACCCAAATATTTATGGTCTCCATGGTAAGATACATGCATTACTAAATTTAAAGACCTAGGAGCTAAATACAGAGACATAATGTCTTTATGATGTCCTCTAACACTATGGAGTCTTTCAAACCCAACATTACTGTTTTCAGAAGTTTAATTGGTCAATTTAATTTTATTGAGAAAAAAACTCAAAAGTTTTAGTAATGTGTTCTCCAGGGTATGTCTATGATGGTCTTCAAGACACGAATAAGTGGGGAGGACCTAGTAATATAAAATTTAAACTGCACCTAGTAATATAAACTCTGCCTCCAATAAATGGGAGGAAGAGATAGAACCAAAGGGAAAGAGGAATGTTCCTAAGGAAGGGCAGCCATGATGTAAACAGCTTTCCTTCATGAAACTGTCCCACCACAGCGTTTGAACTTACCAGAACAGAGGCAATTCACTATGAAGTAAAGCCTCTGAAACCATGAGCTAAAAACATTGCCTGATTTTGACATGATTCTCTCAGGTATTTTCTGTAACAACAGAAATTCAAACAAGAAGCAATTCCTTTTATGCAGCCATTAAAAATCCTGGATGAAAATAGTGAACTGTGAGTAAGCCAAGGCAATGATCACTGTCAAAAAGAGTTTTTCAGCTAGCATTGGAAATAATTCAATTTTGAAAATCTAAAGTACATTGTACACTGATCCACTGAATTTCTTTATACTCTGAGGTCTTTATGCTGAGGTGTCTTCAGTGTTCAAGAGTTCTGTGAGGTATAAAAACATCAAAGGCTCAATTTAGAAGAATCAAATTGTCACAATCAATGACAACTGTTAGAGTTGTAAAGTGAAATTAGCAGCTGAAATTAGCTAATCAAGAAATGGAGAAAACGATTTCTATATGTAAATATGGTATTAAAATAGAATGTCAGATCCTTTCAAATATAGTGTGGTGGCAAATGTAAAATCTCTACTGAACTTCAGAGACTACTGAGGCCAGATACACAAATTTACCAAGTATCAAGGCAGCTCTAGAATGCAAATTATCAAATACATTTTAGGGAAGATAAAGGTTACTTTTCGATTGTGGCATAATCGTCTACTCTCAAACTTTGTGAGTTTACTAATGGGTTATTTAGTGTAGGTCATGTTCATTTCAGTGGGGCTCATTCATACAAATACCAGTGGGGACATCTGACTTTGGCTTCACTTACATATTTAATGAGTGCTATTTGTGTGTCCTTTACAAAGGCCCAGCTTCTGCAATTCTTAGCTTTCTGGCTTTGAAGAAAACACAAGGAATACTTACTTAATGGGTAAGTGCTTTTCGAGGGCTGGTTTGCATGGTCTTCTATAGTCTCTCACTGTCTAAAGTAGGTTTCATGACAAAGCTCAGAAACACTCCTGAAGACAAGGGCACAAATAACCCAAGATCTTTAATTTTAACGGATAGTAAAAATCAGTGATGGCTGAAATGAATGAACCATAACGCATAGAATATATGGCATTAGAAATAAGTTTTCACAATAGAAATATGAAGGACATTGTGGTAGGATTCTAGTAAACATAATAGAAGCCTAGATTTTATGAGGAACAAAAGATTCCTCTCTTGTTCAAAGCTATCCTCACCACAATGTTTGGTTCTTATTGTCAAAAATAAACATATATTGAATAGATACATTACTTGAAATAGAAGCAAATTCTTCTCCATATATGCTAGGATGCTGAACCATATCTTCTGACTTGCACATCTGAGAAAAAGTGGGGTAATGCTATGACTTTGAACATGCCCTCTGGCTTACACGATGGCTTTTCCTGTTACTAAGAATCTTTACAGACAGAATCACAGCTCATTAGAACTGAAACTTCTGACCTATAAAATGGAAGTACCTACATCTGGTAACCTTAAACATGACCCCAACCTGTTTATTATTACTTTCATCATGAAGAATTATCCGTAGCCTTTCTTTTGCTAGGCTAGCCTTGTGACTATTTTCGCCAGGGTGTCTAGTGGGAGCACTGTTCCTTACTTCTACAAGCTGATCATAAGAGATGATTCAACTTAACTTGGCTTAAATATAAAATGTTCCCTTAGGCTCAGGAGACTGGATCCACAGCTGATGGTGCTTCTGGGAAGGTTTTTGGTACATTTAGGGAGTATTATCTCCCTTGAGGAAAAGGGTTACTGGGGAGTAGATCCTGAAATTTCACAGTCTAGCCCCACTTACTGGCTTCTCTTTATTACTGTGGACACAATGTGACCATCTAACTGATCTTTGCACTACATGACATACTGTGAATCCTAAAACTCTAACTGGAAAGAAACCCTTCTTGAGTTGCTTTTTGCTATCCATTTGGTCACATCAGTAGAAAAGTAACTAATACATCTTTGATTATTAGAACAATTATCCTTGAAGTCCGATCTCTGTCAAGAAGTTATTTTTACAATGAGATTATCATGTTATAGGGAAATCAAGTGACACAAAACAGCTATGTGTAGATATCCCTGTCATTATCAGTCCTGTTCTTAGCCTTTTTCCTAACCTGTGTACTATCTAAATGAATGAATAAACTATCAGATGACTGAGAGTTTCCTATCAAGACCCCATCCACATGGAACAGAGATCCCATCTTGTTCTGCAATCCCTATATTGCCACTGTGCTCAGATCATAAGTGTAGGAGTCCTTGTTTAAAGGCACAAAGATTTGAGTTAGTTTTTGCAAAGCAACAATATTAAAAAATGATGGTGCCATAAAAACCCAACACAGATATCTTGATTTTGGGGAAGGTGACACGCAGGCGCTGAAAGAACTTATGTGTATATAGATGCTATTTTCAATATGACTGGGTCACTGCATGTCGGGGTACTTGGCCAGATACTACCCCAAGAGTATCTGCATTTCTAGATGAGATGAATAATTGTAGTAATAAATTGAATACTGCATGTTATCTCTCTCCACTCCTAATACAGGCCCTAAGCCTCTGAGCTGAGGAACTGAATAAAACAGAACATCCGGGTGAGAGGGAATGATTCCCGTTCCAGTGTCTGACATGATACATTTGGTTCTTTTGTACAAAGATAGAATACATTAAAAGAACAACTAGGCTTTTCTTGGATTACAAGCATACCAGTTCTTGGACTGAACTTCTGCTTGCTTTTGGCTATTTCAGATGTCTGTGCTGCCAACTGCACATATTGGGGCCTCTCAGCTTCACAGTCATACAAACTTATTTTTTTTATGGTGAATTACACAGCTGCCTCTCCAATTGTTCTGGTTTATCTGTGAGAACCCTGGCTATCATAGATCTGAAAGACACTATAGGCCAGGGCTCAACAAATTCTAACCATTGTTAATTGTAAAAACTTTTGCAGGGATCAATTGCAAAAGTTAAAACAGCCAAGAGGATTACTAAACTAAAGAGATGCATATGATAAGATACAAACGGAGAGAGAAACTGAAAGGAAACTTAAGTTTTTAAACAAAATGTAAATGGAGCCAACACTTGCTAAACATAAAAATAAAACTACTAACCATTTTCAATTTCTCATAGCAGAAGAATTTCAAGGGCAGTAAACATCTTAAGAGTTAAGATGAGATCATTGGAATAACTATTGTAAACTTTCAGGCAGAACTTGGAAAGAGGCTAGGGAGACAGCTTATATGATAGAATGCTTGGTATGTAAAACAAGAACCTGAGTGAAATTCCTAGAACCCAGATAAAATCTCTGTGTGGGGGGGGGTATGTTTTTATAATCCCATCACAGGAGTGGTGGAGATAGGTAGACCCTGTCTTAGTTACTGTTTCATTGTTGGGAAGAAACACCATGACCATGATAACTTATAGGAGAAACCATTTAATTGGGGGCTGGCTTGCAGTTTTTGAGGGACAGTCCATGACCATCATGGCAAGAAGCAGACAGGCATGACACAGGAGCTGTAGGTGAGAACTTTATATCTTTGTCCCACAGGGAGAGAGAGAGGAAAGAAAGAAAGAGAGAGAGAGACTGGGGCTGGCATGGACCTTTGAAACCTCAAAGCTCTCCCAAAGTGACACACTTCTTTCATAAGGCCTCACCTATTTCAACAAGGCCACATCTACTAAGCCTTCTCAAAGAGTCAGTTCCTTGTCCCTGTGAATACATTTTCAAATATATGAGCTTAGGGTGACCATTCTCATTCAAAACAAGATAATCCCTGAGACTCATTTGATAGGCTGTGTAGCCTATTTAGTAAGGAACTCTGCCTCGAAACTTAAGGCAGAAGATATCTTGATATAAAACCTGATGCTAACCTCTAATTCAAACACACACAAGTACACAAATACACACACATATATACACACATGTACTCATGCGCACACACACACACACACACAAACACAGAGACTTGGAAGTATTAGATACGATGATGATGGTAACTCATAAAGCCTTTTAAAGATAAGACCGTGTTACATGAATCTTCAGAACTTTGTAATCAAATCTCACCTCTGTTAACAATTATAGTCTGAGAACTTTTAATAGCCTGGGGTCTAGTAGCCTCAAAGAAAGTCAAAATGGAAAAAAAAAGTTTATCTTACAGTGATTTATAGGTATGGAGTTTATTTTATTTTTTTCCATTTTTATTGTTTTTATTGAGCCAGACATTTTTCTCCACTACCCTCCCTTCCTCTCCCCTCCCCTTTTACCCTCTGCCATGGTCCCCATGTTCCCAATTTACTCAGGAGATCTTGTCTTTTTCTACATCCCATGTAGATTAGATCCATGTATGTCTCTCTTAGGGTCCTCATTGTTGTCTAGGTTCTCTGGGATTGTGATTTGTGGGCTGGTTTTTCTTTGCTTTATGTCTAAAAGTCATTTATGAGTGAGTACATATGACATTTGTCTTTCTCGATCTGGGTTACTTCACTCAATATAATGTTCTCTAGATCCATCTATTTGCCTGAAAATTTCAGGATGTCATTATTTTTTCTGCTGTGTAGTACTCCATTATGTAAATGTACCACATTTTCCTTATCTATTCTTTGGCTGAGGGACATTTAGGTTGTTTCCAGGTTCTGCCTATTATAAATACTGCTGCTATGAACATAGTTGAGCACATGCACTTGAGTATGATTGAGCATTATTTGAGAATATAAGCAACATCAGAATTGCTGGGTCTTGAAGTATGTTGTTTCCTAATTTTCTGAGAAATCTCCATACTGCTATCCAAAGGGGCTGTACCAGCTTGCATTCCCACCAGCAATGCAGAAGTGTTCCCTTTACCCCACATCCTCTCCAGCATAAGATGTCATCAGTGCTTTTGACCTTGGCCATTCTGTCTGACAGGTGTAAGATGGAATCTCAGAGTTGTTTTGATTTGCATTTCTCTGATGGCTAAGGATGTTGAACATTTCCTTAAGTGTCTTTCAGCCATTTTATATTCCTCTGTTGAGAGTTCTCTGTTTAGGTCTATAGCGCCTGATGTGGGATTCCCCTCTGTATGCTGTGATTACCATTAATTATTAAAGGAACTACATTTCGCTTATAGCAGAGCTATAGTGAAACAGAGCTAGGTGGGGAAAAATAAGTGAATGCTGGAAGAAAGAAGGGTGGTGTCAGACAGAAGCCATGTAGCCCCACCGGAGCCAGATGTGGCAATATACAGATTAATGGAGATGGGTTAAATTAATACACAAGAGCTAGCCAATAAGAAGCTAGAGCTAATAGGCCAAGCAGTAATTTAAATAATATAGATTTTGTGTGATTATTTCAGTTAATGAGCAGCAACAAACAAGGGTCCTCCTTACTACAACCCCCATTATTTTTTATTGGATTATTTGTTCTTTTGATGACCAATTTCTTGAGTTCTTTGTATATTTTGGAGATCAGCCCTCTGTCTGATGTGGGGTTGGTGAAGATCTTTTCCCATTCTATAGGCTGCCTATAAAATATCTTGTTGACTGTCTTCTTTGCTTTACAGAACCTCTCAGTTTCAGGAGTTCCCATTTATTAATTTTTCTCTCAGTGTCTGTGCTATTGTGGTTATATTTAGGAAGTGGTCTCCTGTGCCAAAGTGTTCAAGTGTACGTCCCACTTTCTCTTCTATGAGGTTCAGTGTGGTTGGCTTTATGTTGAAGTCTTTGATCCACTTGGACTTGAGTTTTGCGCATGGCGATAGATATTTTCATTCTTCTACATGTTGCTATTCAGTTAAAATAGCACCATTTGTTGAATATGCTTTCTTTTTCCCATTTTATATTTTTTGCTTCTTTGTCAAAAATCAGGTGTTCATAGGGGTGTGAATTGATATCTGGGTCTTTGATTCAATTCCATATACAGAAAGCCAACATTCAACATCAAACTAAATGGAGAGAAACTCAGATTGATCCCTCTGAAATCAGGAACAAGAAAAGGTTGTCCACTATCTTCATATCTATTCAATATAGTTCTTGAGGTTCTAGTTAGAGCAATAAGACAACAAAAGGAGATCAAGGGGATACAAATCAGAAAAGAAGAAGTCAAACTCTCACTGTTTGCCAATGACATGATAGTTTAAATAAGTGACACCAAAAATTCTACTAAGGAACTTCTACAACTCATAAACACCTTCAGTAATGTAGCAGGATACAAGATTACCTAAAAAAAAATCAGTAGCTCTCCTTTACACAGATGATAAATGGGCTGAGAAATAAATCAGAGAAATATCACCCTTCACAATAGACATAAATAACATAAAATATCTTGGAGTAACTCTGACCAAATAAGTGGAAAACCAGTAAGATAAGAACTTTAAATCTTTGAAAAAAGAAGTTGAAGAAGACACCAGAAAGTGGAAAGATTCCCCCATGCTCTTCGACAGGTAGAATTAACATAGTAAACATGCTAATCTTACTGAAAGTAATCTACAGATTCAGTGTAATGCCCAGCAAAATTCTTCACAGACCTCAAAAGAACAATACTCAATGGTATTGGCATAAAAACAGACTGGAGTATATTTTAAGTTAAAAACTTTTGAGGTTCATTAAATATCTAAAACTGCACAGCCTGGATTGGAAAGGACAGTGTCAGTTCAAAATGAAAACACGTCAGTGAACTTGCTGCAACTTTTACCAGGAAGACAGTGTTTGGTTGGAACCTCTGGCTCACTCTTACAAGGTTCAGGAAGCCCCATTCCTGTCTTTCTTTCTCTCCAAACCCCACAATCTTAGAGTTTCCAGAGGGAGGACATCAAAAAGCCCAGTTCCGCAGTCTTTGCTGCTACTGCAGCTTCCTCCCCTGAAGTTGCCAGCTGCCCAAGACCTTATCTAAAGAACTCAGCTTTTGAACATAGCTGGGCATAAACCTAGCTTGGGGCAGACACATCGTCATCATCCCTCACCTACAACCTCTATAATCTTCTTGCTTTAGGGGATAGCTGCTGTGACCTTGATCTCGGGGATTGGAGATTTCACCTTAGGGTTGTTTTGTTCGAATAAACCTGTTGTTATACTTTTTCGGTTTGGCTTTTTCTGGCTTACTTCATTGTCAGAGAAACTTATTTGGGGACTGCAAACCCATTATAAAGTTGGGGTGGGATTTTTATTTGCTGTGTTTGTCATGGTTTATACAATACCTGGAAGTACACTCAGTATCTCTTGGGAGTCTCTTAATAAATTGGGTGGCTGTTTTGGTTTTGTTGTTGTAGAATCAATGAAAGACTGAAATCTTGAGTCATTTGTTGAAGTCTGAATATGTTGAAGCCCCTCACTATGAGGGTGAGAAGACACACAGGGATTACAAACAGGCAGATCTTTGGTTTGTAATCCCAGTCTCTGTCACTTCCCGCTGCCCTCACATTGAGATGTAGAACTCTAAGCTCTTTTTCTTGCAAAAAGTCTGCCTGCACACCATCATGCTTTCCATCCTGATGAAAATGGACTAAGCCTCTGGAACTGTAAGCCAGTCCCAGTTAAATGTGTTCCTTTATAAGAGCTGCCAAAGTCATGGTATCTCTTCACAGCAATAGAAACCCTAACTAAGACACATACAATTTCATAGAATACTTATAAGTCACCACAAAAAGTCCACACACACACACACACACACACACACACACACATAAAATGGAGTATACAGCCTATACTCAGTAATTATTAGCTATAGTAACGCAAGAAGCATGATGGATAAGTAACAATGACAGGGACAGCTGAAGCTTCCACTGAACACTCGGCCAATAACAAGAGATGGTATCTTACAAATTATGGCGGGACTCTACTTTGATACGTACTCTTAAAGATCATATATGCCTGAGGGTGAAAACAAAACTTGTTGCTGAAGTTCAAATAGTTAAAAGTGTTGCAATATCATGACAGCAAATCTATCATCAGACATTTTTATGCCTATGATAATTAATCTTGAGTAAAGTTGGAAAGTAAAACTATGTCACATATCTAAGTCTGTAAAACCTTCAGCCCCCAAGCGTTCACAGCCACTACCACCACAGGGACTTTTTGCCGGCACAGACCTGTTTAGATTTACAGATAGGAATCATTTATACCTGTAGAGACCTGGAATATGTGCAAGGACACAGCTGATGCCTCAGTTTGTAAACGTTTGTTTTCTGAGTCTTACAGTAGCTTCATTTTTAGAGCGCTGCAGCATTGCCGGCTCAAAGGCTTCCTCATGCCTGTTTCCCCCCTAAGTCTGCCCCTCCTTTGTTCGTGTTGGCATCAACAGTAGAAACTCTGAAGACTGTAGCTTGTATCAGGTAGAGGACACTCATTGGTACTGTCTGGGTAAAGAGACCCCACTGCAGTTGTCATTCTTGCTTTTGTTACCCAGATTTGCAGGATTTGATGAATAGGGCAATCAAGGTGAAAAATGAGATGCTTGTCACCCGGCTTCCAAGAGCACTCCGTCCTTTTCTCTGGTCTCCTTTAACTCCTTTAAGAGCAAAATCGTATCAGCATCTCTACCTTCCTGTCACACCTCCTTCCATTATTTACCAGATTGCAGATACAGGGAAGAGAATGGGTACTGGGTACATGCCATTCCTCATCCTCACCTGGCAGATATAAAGGCTGGCAAGCAGCTTAGTGTGATATAGTCCAAGGAGTGAGCTGTGGGAAGGCAATTCTCAGACTACCACCCCTCCCCTTCATTGGGCCCTCAATGAAGGATTCTATATCTAGATTGCTATTGTCAGTGTTTTCTTTGTGTTACACTGAATTGAGGTAAATGTTATCTGATCAGCAGTTCTTAAAAGTCTTATTAATAAAACATTCACAGCAGCAGCTGCACCTGTTCTTTCCAGGCCCCAAGAATCTTCAAGATCTTTGTTCAACAATCTTCACATGGTGACCACTTGTTGTCTCAATAAGTCTGCTGTGAATTTGTCATAGGACTTCTTAAAATTCATACCAGTCAAGGGTCCACACTAGCTACCTGCCATTTGAGGCCACAATTTCAAAACTACTGACTGGGGTATGTCAATAATTACTAATTGCTCTCATTTGATAGTCAATAAAATGTGTTATTCAGTCTTACTTATTAATGTAATTGCCCATAACATCTGTTTTAAACAAGAAAAAATAATGTGGATTATGCTAATTTCATTGCTGAAAGCAAATAATAGTATGGAAATTGGCTGGTTTTCATTATGTAAAAAAGCACCTTAACAAAATTAGCATATGCAGTAGAATTCATTCAAAGCACATAGGACCCTAATACTCAATTTAGAGTAGGCTAGTAGTTGGAAAGTGTTCCTCTAGTGAAATGTGAAAGAGAATTAGCCTCTCTTCCTCCTGGCAGTCTCCCTACAGTGCCAAACTCCCACCTGCTGAACACGTAGTCCATTTGGTTAAAAACAGAACATTAACCTGAATGCTCTGGTTAAATGTGCTCTCTGCATATGACATTCATAAGTTAATGTTTGTGAAACTTTCACCTAGATAGCAGCTAAAACCTGGAAGCCAGTCACCCTGTGTGTTATAAAGCAGGGAACGACTGCATTTGTATTTTGGTCCTTTGTTTTTAAGCAAGTGGCACAAACCTTAAAAAGTGATGATGATAAAGAACATAACTGAATCGTTCCCTGGAGATTTAAACAAGTAGTTGCTTTCAAGGAACCCCTAACTCAAGTGTTGTCACCCATACCAGCCTTCTCACCTTTCCCTTCTCTCCCCTCCCTCCCTCTTCTCATTCATGGTATCTTTAGTACCTGGATGTCTTCCTCTGGTCTCCCTCCCAACGTTCAGCCCCAAAATTGAATTCTCTACACAGGTCATCCATTAGGAGAGAGAAAGTCTATTCTAGTAAAGAGGTAGGTTTTTAACACAAAAATTCCTTTACACTAAAGACATTAAAAGTTCAATGTCATTCTTTTAATGGATTGTATCCATTTAATGGATTATGTATCCATTCCTAAATCAGTTATCACTGAAAGTGCTAGAATATAATGACTATTTTAAATTAATCTAGACTCATCCCAAACCCAAGGGCTGAGAAAGCAGAGGGCTGGCTCTCTGACATCTGCTGTTGCTGTGAAGAAGAAAGGATGAAACAAAACACAACCACCAGATGCCCAAAAAGGTGATTCTTCACTGCTTCCTAGAGTCCCACTGAGCCAGACTGGCCTTTTACTAGCAGCAAGACCTGGGAATCCAGGGGAAAGCACAATAACACAATCTTGTCAGAGCAGCAAAGCTGCAGCCTCAGCTCGGATCTCCTGCTGCACCCCTGCTGTTTGCCTTCTATTGTAATCAATGGGAGAATGTTTTATCACCATGAATTAGGTGTTCAGTAAGGGAACTTCAAGGACCCTGTCCTTCCTATCCTGACCACTGTGCAACCTGTTAAGAATTGCAGGTGGGCAAAATAATCAGAAATAAGAAAAAATAACAGCCTTCATTCTTGACACTCGCAGAACTAAAGAGCACTTCTTAACAAGCCAGCCAGATGTGCACCATTTGGCCACAAGCCAGCACCTGCAAGCAGGCACCCACCAGTCTTTGTCCACCCAATTCCTTTATAAATCAGCTTTAAGTCAGCTTTCTAGCACAAGGGGCGATTGACTGCCAGCAGTTATCCAGCTACTCCATGATAATGAGGTCTTTTTCTTCCCTACACCTCCTAACGTCTCAAATAATTGCCCTTAGTCATGTGATTAGTAAAGCAAACCTGTGAATGGGAATAGGAGTAATAGCAGGGAAAAAAATAAAACTTGTTTTTTAGTGGCATCTAGTAAAACTGTAGACTTCTTTTTGAGAGAGGCAAAGCATTTTGTTGTCATTGTTACTTTGATTTTGCTTTCAAAGAAGGCTAAACTTGAGAGTGTGAGAGCCAAAGTTCTGTATTAAGTTTTAATTACTGAGCATAAGAGATCTATAAAACAAAAATACCTATAACCTGTAAGCTCCTTGCCCAAGGACAGGTCCTTCCTGAAATGTTGGGGGATTGTTTATGGAACATAACACATCACATGTCTTCGTTTTCCTAAACAAGCTTATTTGACCCAACTTCACTGGACATGCTTGATCACACATAGGCAGGAGGTTTATAAACAGGAAGTGCATCAGGATATTTGCCTGCCCCTGATTGGACCTGATGAGAAATACACGATGAGAAATACAGTAACCGTATGGGTTTGCCATTAGAAACCTCTTTATAAAGTGTTGTTACTTCCTGGGAGCCCCAGAACAGACCTGGTCAGACTCCATCATCCTGGCCAGTATTTAACTAATGCTTGCTTCAAATTTGACTCAAAAATTGTGTTAGTGTTCTTTTTCTCAAGCAATGGGTTTTACATTAGAATAATTTTTAAGGTTCTGTTTGATAAAGCTAACACCGTAGTTTTTATATCGCTGTCTTTCCAGTGACCTCACTACTAAAGTCTACTCTACATTATTACTTATCTTTGCAAAATTTCCTAAATTGAATGAAACAAATATTAGTTATAGCTTGTGAATATCTTTGTACTTTCATTGATTACATGACACATGTATTTACACGAGCAGGACATCAGTTAACAGTTTCCTATCGATGCTTATGGCAGTATGAGCACGAAGAGCCAGTGATGCAGGTGGCAATAGTCTCAGTGTGACCATGCTGAGCATTCATGTCTGAAACACGGAGTCCTGGAGATGTGAGTCCACAAGTGCCAGAGAGCTATGGGCTATAAAGAAAATGTCTTAGACCTTGGCTTCATACCCATACATACAGTTTATACAATCATTGTAATTTCTAGATGTAGAGAAGTAAATTTCAGCTAAAACTTGATTAATGAAATTCACTATATTTGTAAGAGACAGGTATACTAGAGGCCAGATTTTATAATATTAGTTAATTAATATTTCAGAGGGTGTTGAAAGTTGTTAAGAGTGAGAGGACCAGGAACACTGATGAAAAATAGTATATCTGGACATGACATAGATGCTGTGCCTATAAACTCTAACCAGTATGGTTGCCTGAACAGAACTACAGCAGTAAACATTCTAGCATGGATGGGAGAAGGGTTCACAAGGCCTGACCCTAATGAGAAGAGCTACGGGCAGTTGACTTCTGAGAAAGAGTCAGTTTTTCAGGGTTGAGCCCCTGATATATATATAATGTGCATGCATTAATATGTATCAATATCATTTATAGAAAAAGAGGACATTAATGTAGAAGGTAATGTTGGGAGGACTTAGGAGGGGTTAGAGAAAGAGGGAGAATGGGCATGGTAAAAATATATTGTGATCATGTATGAAATTCTAAAACAATTATTTGTAGTAAGAATAAACCTTAATAAGTAAAATTAGTATTGGGAGGAAAGAATAGCATAAACAAAGTTGTTTACTTTCAATGTAATCAAAAGAAACTTAAAGCATCAATCTCTAACATCAACCAAAGCAAACTCAATGTGCATTTGTGCATCAGCAAGACATCTTCTCCCCCGTGTTCCCCAAGGTCTTGGTTTCCCCAGGGCATAAACAAATTATCTCCCAAGCAAGCAACTTGGTATTAATTATATGGTCCTAAAGGGAGTCACACTACTGGCTCCCCCTCTAGAACTCTCTGAATCTTACAGATTTGTCTTTTGCTGCTAATTTTTACATACCCATCTGTATTTATAGATATAAATTAGTGAAATTCATGAACTATATCATCTTAAATATATGAATTTATAATCCATGTGTATCTACTTGAGAAGGAAGGACCTGTGGTGGTCATGATGAGTGTCCTAATATAACTTTGGCTGTGCTAAGAAAACTCAGGCACCTTGAATGCAAATATGAGACACTCCTTTATTTAAACTATCATATGCTTTATTTATTCTTTGAAAATTATATATATTCATAAAATGTGTTTTGGTCAAATTCACCCTCACTCCCCTTCTCCAACTCCCCTTCTACACCTTCTCAACTGCCAATCTTCTTTTTCCCTCTATTTTGAAAACATCCTAGTGGGTTCATTTGTAGTTCTCTCTTTTAAATGTCCCAGCAACCTAGAACTGCTGCCTTTGAGGATGGCATTATCCACCTACACACTTGACACTAACCTAACCTTACTTAAACTGAACAGATATCAGTTTGCTTCTGTTGTTCCGATATTGACCAAATGGATAAAACTTACAACTTTGTATCATGTAAGATGCATCAAAACACAGATTCATTATAGAAGTTGAGGTTAAATGTCTTTAATATCTTACTTAATCTGTTAATTCCTTTTTATAACCCAGGTCTTCTGAATTGGAACAGTTAATAAAACATGTCAACATTCATTTATCTTTCCTTGCCACAAAACAAAGCAAAACAAAGCATCAGTAACAACAACCAAAATAAAAACAAACAAAAATGCTGATGTTAAATTAAATATTAGTTGATTCTAGGATCTCTGTGCATTTTGCAGGAGGAAGATTAAGGTGAGTTACGATTGAATAAATCCCTGATTCTGATGTGATAACAGTTGTTAAATATGCATATTTATTCTTTGAGTAACTTTAAGATGAAAAAGAAGCATTCAGGGAACCCCAAAGGAGTCTCCTCAATTATCAACAATCAGGATATGTTCACAGGAGGTCTGTCACCATCTGTGAACAGAAACCACCACTTGAACATACAGAGGTCATTGTGTAGTAATAAATAATCCTACATTTCATTGTGCAGGATGGAGGTAGCTTAAATTATCCATCTTAAATGGTATCTGTGACCCTTTGAGACTACTTACTTCACCAAATGAAACAATTCATGGCCTCTATATTAAAAAGAGAATTGAAATATGCTTTTTCACAGACACTTCTAACTTCATTCTGTAGAAAGCAAAAATGCACTTGAAATCATAAACGTGCCTCCTCTTCCAACACTCAGGAATATCTCCCTTTAAATTTTCATTTCTCCTATCATCCCTTTCCTTTCAAAATGCCTACTGAGTCTCATTTTAAAATACTATTAGCACATGCAGGGACAGGTGCTTAAACTTTCTGGGGTAAGGGGTGTTCCTGTCAAGTCTATGAAAAACTTAGAATGAAACAGCAAAACCCAATTATTTTAACCAGCTTTTTAGATGACTTAGTGTGAACTTTTCTAATTATGATAATAAATTATCTGTCCACAGGCATTGCCGTCTACCAATTGAGGCATGATTATGGCCTCAATCTGAGATGCTTGGGACATGCCTGCTGCTACATTTGATGGTCTTCCTTATATGAAGACACATAATTTGCTCAGTAAAATCTTTTATTTCTTTGTTAGCCAATCCCATTTTGTTTCCAGTAAAATTTTCTTTATTGATGGCACATTGAAAATCTCTTTCCACTCTTTGATCCTGACTGTGCTTATTGACTTGGCATCCAGCCAGTATTCAGGGGACTCCCTACATTTAATCACAATAGGAAGGTGATCTGCTCTGGAAAGAAAAAGATGATCACAAATTGAGGTTGGGAAGACGTAAGATGTGGCTATGGATATGAACACTGAAACCATTTTACATGAGGTAGAATAATTACATTTATATTTATTATATGGAAAAGGAAAACACTTTGTTTTTCAATAATTATACAATCCATGCCAGTCACTGCTACTCACATCAAGGAGAAATTGCCAATAGATTCCTAGTGAAAATTAGAAAGTGATACAGTACTGTTTCTGAGACTCTGTCACCAGGCTGGCCTGAAACTCATCAAATAGCCCAGATATCCTTAAACCCATAATGATCACCCTGCCTCTGCTATAATTTTTCATTTCTGATCATCCTGAATTCTAAACAAAATTGTCATCCAACATCATTGCAGAAAGTTTTCTTTAGTTAATCTCAAACTTACCCACTGATCTTGATCTAGATATCTCAAATCTTTGGAATTGATCACTATTATCTCTTTCCTTTTCCCCATTTCCCAAGTCTTAAGAAACAGTCCTGGAAGCCTACAATCACATCACCAAGTCATAAGAAGAACCATATTACCAAAACTATTTCCAAGTTATATTGGGCTGATTATTTACTTTGACAAAGATACCTGAATTTCAGGACATGGTTTGCATTTGGCAAGGCAACTGCTAAACTAAAAATATCTTCTGCAGTGAGTTAGGCAGAGAACTCCTGAAGTTTTCTGTAAGTTCTGATGACATCATTACTTTTGAATGACACATTTAAAACTAGGTCAAGTAAAATGGGCAGAGGCTACAAATGCCCTTTGTATTTGAAAATATACTGACTTGTTTTATTCCTCTTAGGAAACTCCTATTTAATTTACATTTCTGCTCTATTTGTGTTTATTGTTTCCTTTGTCCTTAGCAACTGTCCTTGAGCATAATATTAATAAAAATAATAATAATAAGTATTCTACATATCTGGAGGTAGGAAATGTGCATGATATCTTGGAGTTGGAAATCATGGATTTAAGAATCCAGATAGTGTATGCTTTTTTTCTTTCATTTGTCTTTTAGACAGAATCGCCCCTACAGCCCAGGCTAAACTTGACCCCAGGAACGTCCAGCCTCAGCCTCCCGAGTGCTGACAGATTTGGAGCATGTTCTGCCTCCTTGGTCTCTACTGTGTCTCCACTCATGACCTAGCCCATAATAATTTCATGCAGCACCACTGACTCCGCTCAGTCTCTTTTTAAAAACCCTTTGAAATAACTTTTTAGAGTCTGATTTTTCAAGCTGTTTAACCTTATAGGAATGGCTGTGAATTCCACCCCAAAATAAAGCCTGAATGCAACACAGTGAATATTATAGGCTGTGCTAAGTTTTAAACAACACTTTCTAAAATAAAATACAAACAAGCAGGCATCAAAGTCAAAATCCCATACAAAAGGTATAAGGAATGGAGAACAGTAGATCCCCAAGCACTAACTCAGTGTGCAGTAGATGTGTGTGCTTTCTTAGCCCAGGACGAAGCGAAGAGCTGTTTTGTGAAGAAAGTTATTTCCCAGCCCTCCAGCTATACTCAATTAACATCAACAGTTCCAAAATCGGACAGAAATGGTACACGCAAGCAACCCAGGACCTCCTGGTTGTCCCTCAAGAATCACAAAGGAGATTCTGTAGAGTTCAGCAAATGAGGCAGATGTTTTGCATCTATCAAGCAGCAAGTATGTCTATAGATTTTCAGTTCGTTGCTTCATTCAGAAAATAGAAGCTAAGACTTATTAGCTCCTCAGTCACACATGAAATGATTCAGCCCGCTAGTACATGCAGAGCTGCGAGCCAGCTGCTCTTCCGTTCCTGCTCTGTCCTGTTGTACAAACAGCACCGAGCTGACTGTGTGGGTTCTCTTACTGTGTCAAATCAAACTCTTCTTACCTCGACCTCCTTGTTCTTCTCTTTGTTTCGGCCCACTGAGCTTCGCCCATTGCTGGCTGTCTCCCGGGCAGGGATTACAGAAATCTGGTGGAAGGGCATATTGGCAGGGCTGCAGGTGGCCAAACCCTGATTGGACGCCTTATGGCTTCACACGCCCTGAGAAGCTCACCTGCAGAACTGTTCATATCCTTGCTTTGCCAAACTTGGATCTAAATAAAAAGGAGGAAAATGGTGTTGGAGACACTGTACAGCAGTGGCCAAGCACACTGAAAGGAAATTTTTAAAACTATGTAGGGGATAACCCAAGGAGTATCACATTTCTCAGAAGGACGATCCACTGCAAGTCATAACTGCATTGCTTTGTCACTCATGCACCCCTCCCCTAAGAGCATCATGGGAGACAATTCAATTTCTACGGTACCTAATAACTGTCCTGGAAACCAAGGAAACCCAGGTCTCATGGGCCCTTATTAACAACTGCTCCTTTTAATGGCACAGACTCCCACATGTGCAGCGACTGACACAGGCTTCTGTTTCTGCCCAGATCCCCAGGAGTCTGCGGAACACCCAGAGACATGCATCTTGCTGACAAGCTAAGTAAGCAGAAGGCTGAGAAGCTTAGTGTCCTATTTGGATACAAATCTCTTCCTCGAAAGGCTGGGCTGGCTGCCTGTGTCATGACTGTCCTTCAGCAGCTACAATAATCTGCTTAGGTCAAAGGAGCTGCCTGTAGTGGAGAGTATTACATAAGCTACAAAGAGAAAAAAGGGGGGGGGCAAGGGAAAGAAGGGGAGGGACGAGAAGAAAGAAGGGGAAAAAAGGAAGAGAGAAGAAGGGAGTAAAAAGAGAGGGAAAGAAGAAGAGGAGAGAGAAATGGAGAAGAAGGAGAAAGGGGAGAGGGAAAGGAGGAAGGAAGAGAGTGGGGTTAGGAGAATGGAGAATAGGGACTAGGGAGAGAGATGGCGGAAGAAGGGAAAAAAGAAAAGGAGATGAAGAGAGGCCTGGAGTAGAGAGAGATAGAGAAAGTGATGGAAAGAGGGTTAAAAAAAAAGATGGTGATCGGTAGAAAAGGTAGAGAAGAGAGGAGAGGCGTAAGAGAGGAGAAGAAAGGAAGGGAAGGGGGAAAGACTGAAGACACAGATGGAAAATACGAGGGGGAGAGACGAACAGAGGGATAGGGAGAAGAGACGAGAAAAAGGAGAAGAAGGAAATGGGACTGAGGGAGACTGGTTGGGCAGGGACCAGACCTAGGAAGAGAGGGACCAAAGCAGAAGCAGAGAGTGTGGAACGAGGAATGAGGAAAGAGGGAAGTGTGGCATCTCCCTAGCCAACACCAGGAGTGGGAGAGCCATACCCTGTTTGATTAAGCGCAGACCCACCCCAGGGCGCTCAGTTCTGCTTGTGGTAACTCCTGTGCTCTCTGAAGAGCATTGGTTTAATTCGTATGTAAACCTTCTCATTCCTGCTAAGGATTCCAGTGTTCTCTTAGGAGGATAAAGTGATTTGGGGAAAGTAAAGCAGAATTTCTGCACTTCTACTCTTCAAATTCCAGAAAAAAAACCCACCATTTTGAAAACAGTCCATGTGAGATCTTCACAGGTGGTCACTGCAACCCATCTCCAGCTATCTTTGTATTTTATATCAACAATGCCATTTGCAATAAGATGCTACTGTTTCTTTAGACTCAGGACAGAGATAAAACATAGAAGAGATAGCTACTGCCAATGACAGTAATATAAAAGTTACTCATGAAAAGACTGTCAAAATAAAAACTCGTTTTAGTTTAAACATCTCCATTGAAATAAATGCTTCTATATATTTTCAAATTTGAACCAAGTATGCATTCCTTTTATCCAAGTTAGTCACCTTCATGTGGTTCACTCTCCTGCTCTCTGTCCATCTGAAGAGACTTTAAAAAGCACAGTTAACCTGAGGCAAGCTGGTGTGCTTTGGGGTCCATTGTGAGCATCTGAAATTAACCTTTTGCAAAATAGTCATGACTCTCATAAAGCGGATCTTCAGAACCACCTAGCCCAGCACTCGAGCAACCTTAGTGCAGTAGAAGCACACATGGAGATTAACCTGTTGCTGTAGAATCCTTTCTGAAAGTAGAATCAGGCTGCACTAAAGGTTGAGTGTTCATCAGTCTCGGCTGATGCATGGGACTCGCATGAAGGGACCGTGTAAGACTTGTCTCTTCCAAAAGTTCTGGTCCTCATTCTCATTAATCAGAAGGCAAAGGAGGACAGAGTTCAAGGCCTGCCTGGTATGGAGCATGAAACTGTCTTAAAAATAATCAATACAAAGCTAAATTGATGTTGGTTAAGCATTGCTGTGGTTTACAAGTCCCATCTGTGGCTGGTAACTGTGAAGGAGACACATCCTTACTTAAAAGCAATTGTTAATCCCTTCATCCAGGACTGTCCTCATTAAGAGGAGGCTGGCAACGGAAGACCACAGATCTAATAGTCTCTGACAAATACAAAATGTAAATTATAAACTTCTTTGGGGAAGTCTTATTGCCACTGTTTACTCCACAGAAGCCTCTGGAAACAGCCAAAGCAATTTTCCAGAAAATGTTAGAATTCAGTACTTTTCTCTAAAATATTCATTAAAGTTACAGGAAAGGAGATTTCTAGCTTGAATTAACAAAGTGCCTGTCTTAATCCTGCACCTCATTATGCATGTAGAGTGATCCTTTGTATACTGTGCGATTTTTTAAAACTAATATTTAAAATTTAAGTTAATTTGACTTATAAGGTTGAGTTACTTCAATTTGCTATCTTTTATCCTGAAATTAGGATTACAAATCAAATTTCACGGAAAGCATTTATTTCTTAGACTATTTTGCACACTAGACAAGAGAATGTCTGTTGAATCTTTTTAATCAACTATTGAGAGTTAAGATAAATTAATAAACAATCCAAATTTATATTAAGAATTGTGATAAATTGAGATAAAGTTTTGTGATTGTTATTGGGGCAGTGTTTCAACACTATATTTGAATATTTGTTTGTCTTGGAACACTGGCGTAGCCATCAGTTATGTCGGTGGTGCGTACTCATCTCGGCTGTTCTTCAGGCAGCTCCTGAAAAGCTTTGCAACCAGAGTATGAAGTCTCTGGGGCAAACGTTTCACATAACAATTGAAAGCTCAGGAACTGCTGGGGATTGCAGCTCTCCCATGGGAGTCTAGGCAGATTACACAGCCATTAACCCTATGGAGTAAAGGAGGAGCCCTACATTCAACAGCTGTGTACTAATAATAAGCAGACAACGGCCACACTATCAAAGAGGAGCCTTTCAGCAGACTGGTATCCTCACAATACCACCCAATCAGATTTATAAACGCAACTCTGAAAACTTTGGACTATAATTATTGATGAAGCTGTCATGAAACTTCACCGGTGCCTTCACCCAGTTCCATATGAATGTGGGAATGTCTGTGTTGCCTCTCTATTCTGACTACTAGGCCTGGGGTTTGGGACCACCACTGCACTGTTTACCTCTGCCTCCTGATTCCAGCGCTATAGGTACTAACTCTAACACTCACGACCGCAGCTTCCCCAAGACTTCTGCTTTGCTGCTGTTCTCAGCAAAGGCTTTTAAAAGACAAACAAAGCAAACAGTGCATCTGATCCTCTACCCTGAAACACATCTCAGTCTTCACAGAATCAATACATGAGTGTGGAAAGCTAACGGGCTGGTCTTGATGGCAATTATGTAAGAAAAGAGCTATCAGGCAAAGACAGGAAAGCCAGAAAACGCACTGACTGATAGTTCAGTCCAATAAACGTTGACTGAGCATCACATAGGGTTTTTCACCATACTGGGAGGAGGAAATACACAGAAATCTTAAAAACAATTTCCATATCCAAGGAATTTAGTGTGCCTGTAGGAAGATGAGTAAATCAATTTTTTAAAATGGCAGCCTATAACTAATAATGTTTAAAATTTGTGAAATACTGAGTGTAAATGCCAGAGAAAACTTCAGTAACAGGAAGTCACAAGGCTCAAAGAACCGGGCTTGGATAAGATAAGACATTAGTTGAATCACAGAGTAGGCATTTGTCCGTGTTTGCTTCTCTGCTGCTGTAGCAGAACACTGACCGGAAGCAACTGGGGGAGGACAGGGTTTATTTCAGCTGACAGGTCACAGTCCATTATCAGGGAAAACCCGGGAAGGAACTCACACAGGAATCTAAACCTGGAGGCAGAACTGGCCTAGAGTCCACGGAGGGAATCTGCTTGCTACCTTGCTTTCCATGACTTGTTCAGACTACCTTCCTTTACAGCCAATACCTCCTGACAAGTGATGGGCACCAGGGGCTGCCCACATCAATTAAAGCATAAAAGTGCACTAAGAGAGGGACTGGACCACAGAACACAGGAGCTTCTTTGTTTGTTGCAGTTTTGTTTTGTTTTCCTAGTTCAAAACAACCTTCTACGCCTTCAACTGTCCTATCAGACAGATCAGAAGCTTCTGCATCTATGATAAATGCAGGGATGATACATCTCAAGCTGGTAGTAGAACTTACGTGCCGATGTGGTGTTGGTTTTATAGGCATTCAAAAATCTAAGAGTTCCTGAGCTGCAGAGTCACAACCCAAGCTTCCACAGGTGCTGAGGAGGCCAAGCACTATGTAAAATGGCCAAGGATATGGCAATTGCTCAGCCAACTCAACTGGAAATCTCAGCAGTCCCAATATGGTTCTTAAGGCCTGAAGGATTCCTGAAGAGATACTGGTGTTCAGTTTATATTTGAATCCCAGTGAAGCAGATCTTAATATCAGGAAGGAATTCAGCAACCACAGAAGAAATAAATAAACTTGTTAGCAAGAATGGAGTTAACACAACTCCCGCACCTAAGTCTCAGCAAACATCATGGGAAAGATTTTAAGAGCCAGCTGTATGATTTTGTCTTCTAGAAATGAAAAGGAACTGTACCTATGATATCTGAACTGTATGGCTACCAAACCAAGACCTGAACAAGCAGAGTAGTTGCCTGATAGCTAAAGGCTGCGGAGAGAGAAAGAATTAGTCTCACAGTGATGAGCCTCTGGGAGAGATTGGTTATACAATGCAAAGTGGTCAGTCCGGGAAGCACACCAAAGCACACTACCCAGACTCAGGTTGTATTTAGATAGTTATACGTGTGTGTGTGTGTACAACAATACTAACCAAGGATAAAGAAGTCATCAGTTTGAGGGGTGGCATGAGAGAGAGACTGGAGTGGGAAAAGGGAAAGAAAGGAGTTATGTAATTATATTGTAATTGAAAGGAATTTTTAAAAACCCTTTATGATTTATCACACACAAAAAAAGGAACAAGGAGGAGGATGCAGAGGAAGAAAGGCAGCAAGGTTTTCTTCTTCTGGGTTCTTTATTTCTGGGTTGCTAGCCACACTTAGGGTGGGTCTTCCCACCTCAAATAATCTGATTAAGAAAGTCTGTCATAGAAAAGCCAGCAGTTTGCATTCTAGACTCAGTCAAGTTGCCATCACACATGGTATTGTGAATTTTCCCTCGAGTCTTCGGAAGAGGGAGTTTTGGCCACTTAGTGGAGTGTGAGAGTGCTGCTGAACAAGAAAATCAGTTGCCACCTGCACAGTCTATGATTCAGTGGGACTGTAATTGAGTTGACATTTTCTCACAAATCGGTAAGTAGCAGCTAAAGTAGTGACTGTGTATTTCTTCTGTATTGAAAATGTTTCTGTATTTTAAGAAAAGGACAATAGAAGCCAAGTGAGAAAGAGTAGCATCTGAGAATTATTTCCTCCAATTCAGCTACTAACATTCAATTTCATGTCTCTCCCACTTAGTTCTCTGAGACACTAGCTTCTCTGAAACATGCAGCCCACGCACTTTGCCTGCTTTGTATTCCAAATGGTAGCACAGGTATCTAGATGGTGGAGGCTGGCCATTCAAGGCAAATACTTTTCTGACTTTTCTCCCTGTGGTTTTGCTGGTGGAGACTTTCCTTAGAGACAGAGCGGATCTTGGACTCCTTTCCTCTGTAGCTTTAGCTCCTTCTGGCTGGAGGGGCATCACTGGATTGTCTTGTAGCATTAACCCTGGGTAGAACATGTTCTGCTGTCAAGAACAGTCTTGGAGGATTTCATCATCTAATACGTTTCCTAGACACCATCATTCATTCCTTTCCTAGACTTCATGAGCTTTTGTACATGGATCTTTCCTTGACTCTTTCAACTCAAAACTTATGAATAACAAAAATTCAATATTAATCATATGGTTTTTTCTTTTCTTGACTATGCTTTATATATCATATAAAAAACTCTTCCCAATACAAAATGAAACAATCAAGATCAAGATTTCTTTCCATGTTTGCTTATGGCATTTTAGTTTTATAGATTATGTTTAAGAATCTGATCTCTTTTGAGTTAGGTTTCTGTAAGGTATGATGTGATATAAAGGTTAATTTAATGAGGTATGTATATGCAATTCTAGCATAATTTGTTTAAATGAAAAACATATTACAAAACAATTATTTTTTCACAGTGAAAAAGCCTTAGAGTCATCCCAATTATTCTCTCCAATCCTTGATATTATTTTGTTATGTATTTTGCTTTCCATATGTTATTTAAAAAGCAGCATATTGTGTCCCCCCACATGCTCCCAATTTTCTCAGGAGATTTTGTAAATTTCCCCTTCCTAGGGGGATCCATGTGCGTCTCTCTTAGGGTTCTCTTTGTTACCTAGCTTTCCTGGGGTCATGGACTATAGATTGGTTATTCTTTGATTTACATCTAATATCTACTTATAAGTGGGTACATACATGTTTGTCTTTCTAGGTCTGGGTTACCCCACTCAGGATGTTTTTTTTTCTAGTTCCATCTATTTGTCTGCAAATTTCAAGATGTCATTGGTTTTTTACAGCTGAGTGGTACTCCACTGTGCAAATGTATCGCATTTTCTTTATTCATTCTTTGGAGGAGGGGCATGTAGGTTGTTTCCAGGTTCTGGCTATGACAAACAATGCTGCTATGAATAAAAGTCTTTGTTGTATGAGTGTGCATACTGTAGATATATGCCCAATAGTGGTACTGCTGGGTCTTGAGGTAGGTTAATTCCCAATTTTCTGAGAAACCACCTTACTGATTTCCAAAGTGGCTGTACAAAGTTGCACTCCCACGAACAAAGGTGGAGTGTTCCCCTTACTGCACAGCCTCTCTCCAACATAAACTATCATTGTTGTTTTTATCTGAGCTATTCTGAGAGGTGTAATATGATATCTCAGAGTTGTTTTGATTTGTATTTCCCTAATGGCTAAGGATGTTGAGTAATTTCTTAAGTGTCTTTTGAGCATTTGAGATTCTTATGTTGAGAATTCTCTGTTTAGATCTGTACTCGATTTTTAATTGGATAATATTTTGATGTCTAGTTTCTTGAGTTCTTTACACATTTTGGAAACCAGTTTTATTTCTCGTGTGGGGTTTGTGAAGATCTTTTCCCATTCAGTAGTCTGTTGTTTTGTCTGATTGACTGCTTTCTCTGCCTTTCAGGAGCTCCTAAGTTTCAGGAGGTTTTTTTGTAGTTATTATTGCTCTCAGTGTCTATGCAACTGGTGTTATGTTATTTCCCCACTTTTTCTTCTATGAGATCCAGTGTGGTTGTTTTATGTACAGATTTTTCCTGCCAGAAGCCAAGTAGTACTGTGTCCCAAGGCCACCATTTCCCTCAGAAATCCAGTGTCCACACAGGACGGATTTAATGTGATTGGAATGGACTTGCCTAGTGCAGTCAGCCACACTTCCAGGGTTGGGCTCATCTTGCACTGTGGGACAGAATCCACTCTTTGTTCCAGAGTGTTATTGGGTGGCTGGTATAATGTGTCTTTGGTTGTGAGTTACTGAACACAACAAGCTTTAAGCAGTTTCTTTTTCCATTGAACATGATAAGTGATAATAGTTGTTTAAATATAATACTCGAGGCAATTCTCAGATCACTCAAAAATCTGTAGGTATTAGCCATCAATCTCCTATAGAAATACACCAGAAGTTTCCAATGCTATTTTAAAAATCTAGATTTCTTTTAAAATATTTACTTGTGGTAGATGTGACTTCTTATAAATTATGTTTAAACATAGTATTTCTTGAATAAAACAATTTATGAAAGCATCTTCTTTTCCTTTAAGGGTTTCTATATTTCATAATGTTTTACAAGTGAAAAATGTAGTAGTTGGCAACACAAATACCCATAAAAGAGAAATGCGATTAAGTGATAGCCTTCTAAACGCATTACAGAACAAACGTGTGTGCTTGCGCTTCCTCTGATGGTGTGCTCAGTTATCTTAATCACGGCACACAAAGAGCTCCATTTTGAAAATAGAGTTAGCATAATATGCGAATGTAACAAGTATTGGAAGCAATAACAAAGTATGTTATTTTCTGGAGAAAAACAAGAATTTTACTTGATTTCAAAATTTAAAACAAGAGTTTATGTACTTTCCTATCTTCTTTTAAACTTCAAAAGTGAAGCAAGTCCAACTGGAGAGCTGTTTGTCCCACCCACACGTGTATGTGCAGGCCACTACTATAGCTGGAACTTATGCCATCCTGGTCCCTGTGCCCCACAGGTGTCAGGGCTGAGCAGAACTTCTGGTTGCCTCCTTCCTTTGGAAGCTTGCATGGTGCCTTCCGGTATCAAATTTAAAAGATAAAAAAGTAAACAAACCCCCCAAAAATGAAGCAAAAGAATTTTTAGTTTTTCATTTGGGAAGAAATTTTTGCTAAGGAAGAAGCAATGCTGCGATCCCACAGTCATTTGTCCTTCACTTGTTCATCTTCCTTTAAGATCAAACTTGCTGTTCATTAAAACATTTCTTGTGAGGGATTCTCCCCAATGCAAAGGAAGTAATGTAACCCCCGGTGACATATGTGAGTGTCACCTTTTTTAATTACATTGAAGCAACCCCATCTCGTGTTTACCACGTTGCAGAATGCTATTAGGGCCTGCATGATATTCAGGGAAGCAAGAGGAAGCAGCATTGCAGGGGAGTTAAGATTGATAGACCGGGCTCTATGTGGTGATTAGGGAAATAAACTACAGCTCGTAACCTCTGCAGTACAGATAACAACTGCGACGCAATTTTCAGCATGAGTGAATCGGTATGGTCGAGTGACAGAAATTTCCCTGTGAATGTGAGATTACAATGGAGGGCTGGGGATGAGAGAACATGGAAGTGCTTAGAAGAAAATGAGTTGATAAGAAAAAAAATGTGAAGACCTGCGTTTTATAGACTATTCTTTGGTTTGTCAGAAAAACAACAATAACAAAAACCACCAGAACAAGACGTTATAAAGTTAACCCCTGCCATGGTGGATTTGTTTTTATTTTTTTACATCATATATAAGCACAGGAAATTTGGGAGATGGTTCACTGCACAAAACGCTTGCCATGCAGGTGTGAGGACAGAAGATCAGAGCCCACAGTACCCCTGTGGAATCCAGGCAGGTCTGGGGGTCCATCTACAATACCAGTACTTGGGAAGTGAGATTTCCCAGTGTAAGCTGGCTCCCTAGATGAGCCTGCCACAGCGTATCTGCTCCAGTGAGAGACGATGTCTCAATAAATAAGGTGGAAAAGAAGAAGGCATTCTATGTCAACCTGAGATCTCCACATGCATGTTCACACAGGTGTGCCCACACACATGCATACATGCATGTTCACACAAGTGTGCCCGCACATATGTACACATGCATGTTCACACAGGTGTGCCCTCACATATGCATACATACATATAGCCACATCAATATCATGCACGCATATGCCTGTAAAATATTTAAAATACAAAGTACTGTAGAAAACATTTTGAATATAAAATACCCATGATTTAAAGAGAATGATGAAATAATTCTCCAGGACCAAAAATCTAAAGTTTTGAGGGTTTTTTGTTTATTTGTTTGTTGGGGGTGTTTAAGGATATCTCAGTTATCATATAGAAAGTTATCAAAACAAAACTATGAAAAAGAGTATCAATAAGCTCTTGCTGATCTCTGTGGATGTTATGATTCTATTATTTTAGTTAACTTCCACAAAGTTCTGAGAAATAGGCAAGAAAATAACAGTCTCCATAAAGAAACTGTGATGAATAAATTTAATAGAAATTTTCTCACTTCAGTAGATTACTATATATAATATACAAAATAGACATATTTAATAATTAGAGTAATTTATTTTTTGTTTTTCTTTTTAAAATTATTACACAATTAAAACATTTCACCATTTTCTTCCTTCCTCCAAACCTTCCCATATACCCCTCACAATTCTCCTTAAAAATTTTTCATTAATTACTACCACATGACTATATGGGTATAGAAATACAAGTATGTTCCTATATATAATCTGCTTAGTCCATTTAATGTTACTAGCATATATGGGAAGCATACAAGGACTCAACCCTACACAAAGAACTACATGCAACTAAGGAATCCTGAGGGTGAGAGAATTAATTTTCTCCATGTGAGAGCACACCAATTAGTTACTCAATACCAAAATGGTCAGCCCTGAAACATACATACCAGTAACACGATGAAGACTGAGAAGGTTATATTTAGAACATATATAGAGATATATGTATATACATACATACATTCGTGTAATCACAATGAAAAAAGAGGACATGCACTTGAAAGAAAACAAGGAAGGAACTGTGGAAGAGTTTTGAGGGAAGAAAAAGAAGAAATTTTGTAATTATAACTATAAGCTAAAAAATAAAGGAAAAAGCAATATTTGTTAGAATGAGCTAGGAAAGAGTAAAAGTTTTCGTTTCAGTTATGACAGTGGTGTACTGAGAGTTTAGAGTCTTAACCTCACCCAAGGATGATCCCTCTTAGTTTGGTTTCAAACAAACAGACAGATACTATTAGATATTGAGACTTTCTATACTGCAGTTGGAAAGGAGAATTGAGGCTGATGCAAGTATCGAGTAGGAATGCATCTGTGCCCTATAATATAACAGACAGAAATTACTCTCGTAGCTGAATTGGAAAGATTAAGATAGAATCACACAGAGTGATGGAAACACTGCATGCGGGTGTCTAATGGGGGTTTCACTTATCACACAAATCCGAAGTCTGCAAGAATGAAAATGTAAACATTTCGGCTTTATTACGGGGACATATGTAGATGTACATTTTTATTTTGTCAGTCTCAACAAGTGATGTGATTCCAGACAAGCCATGAAAAATGTTCAGTGAATGGCTGATGAATGGATGAAGAAAATGCTAAGCTTCTGTGATTAGAAAATATGAATTAAAACCACAGTGTGCTGTGTCTGCATGATTAGCAGTAAAATTACAGTTTAAACGACTATTTTTGAAACTACTGAAGAAGGGAGGCATTTCTTTCATTACTAGGAAAGTGTAGTTTGAGAAATATTTCAACACTGTCTAGTAGTGAATATATGCATTCCAAAAGATCATTAACTTCATTTAACAGTAGAAGGTGACATCTCTGACCACACGGTTAGCACTGGAGTTCATGGCATATAATTAGATTACTGATCTACAATTTTCTGATTTATTGAATACAATACATAATTGCAAAGCATAACTTTTAAGATTTGAGTAAAGGATGGATGATATATTTGGCTGGGATGGTGAGGACCACAGGTCAACCAGGGAACACTTTTTGAATTTGCGGGGCTGATTTGGCATTCAGGCAGAGATGCACAGTGAGCAATTCTTGTGCAGCGAGCTGAGCTATGGTTGGTAATTTCAAGTTGCTACATAGATTTTATACTTATACTACTAGCTTGGTCTATTGAGGAAGCAAATGTAATTAAAAACAATGGAAGAGAAACCAATGCCTGATTATAATTACAGTAAACCCTAAAATGTGACTGCACTACGAAAATGAAGAAACAAATTGATAGGAGAACATCCCAAGCAATTTCCAGCTGCCTTGGAGCTCATTGCTAATACCTACAGATCCCTTTGCTCAACCCTCCTTATGCTGGTCTCCCCTCTTACACCCTCTATCCTAATAAATGTTTCCCTCAACCTCCCTCATTCATCAGTCTCCCACTTCCTTTCCAGGAAACACCCAGAGTTTTCTGAGTTGATTATTTGCAAGTTCTTGCCAGTTTCTACTTTCAAACAGATAGTAGTTTGTGGCACTTATATGAGTTTCCACCACGGAAAAAGACATCTATACAATTTGTGAGCTTTCCCACATATTTATATAATGACACAATGAAAAATAAATGAACAAATACAATAGACAACAATATTTTGATCAAAAAAACAGATGTAAGACCCATTGCTTTCTTGTGGTAAAAATGCTTAATCCTTATGGTGTTATTTTGTCTGAATGAAGTCATGTAAAACTGTAACTAAAAAAATAATAAATAGAACTCCCTTGCTTTTTCATGTGTATGTATGTGATGTATATGTCTATGCGTGTGTTCAAATGTGTGTAAGTGCACTTGTGGGTAAATGTAGCCATGCATATAAGAATGCTCGTGTGAGGAGTCTGAGGCTAATGGGAGATTCCACTCCTTGCTCTTGGCCTATTCATAAATGTGTGCTCTCTCAGTTGAACCCAGATGTTGTTTGAGGAACAGGCTGGTCACATCCCGCTGCCCAGCTAGCTTAACCCCTGAAATAACCACACAGAAATTGTATTAATTAAATTACTGCCTGACCCTTTATATCTAGCCTCTTCTTGGCCAACTCTCATATCCTGATCTAACCCATTTCTACCAATCTCTGCAACACCACGAGGTCATGGCTTACCGGGAAAGATTCTAACCAGTGTCAGTCTTGGGCAGAAGCTTCATGGCGTCTCACTGTCTCTGCCTTCTTCCTCCCAGAATTCTGTTCTCTCTTCCCCGCCTACCTAAGTTCTGCCCTATCAAAAGGCCAAGGCAGTTTCTTTATTCAACCAAGGAAAGCAACACATAGACAGAAGAACCTCCTAGATCACCCAGAGCTCAGTGATATTGCTGGTGTAGCTAGATAGCCTACTCAGGGGATGCTCTGTCTCTTGTTTCCCAGCTCTGGGATTATAGATCAGCTTCCAGGTTCACTGACATTTCCATGGGTTCTGGGGATCCAGTGTCTCTGGTCTTCAAGCTGCTAACATAGCAAGGCTTTAAGTGCAAATCCATCTCCTCACTTTCTTAATGTGCAATTATATTAGCAAAAGAGTGTGCAGTTCAAACACATGGTATGAGAAGCAGTGACCCATCCATTCCTTGCTTTGATTTTCTATTTTTCAATTTTGATTTTATTTTTCTGTTCTTCCATTATAATAAGCACAATAGGTTCATTCTTTTGACTGGAAGGGGAAACACAGGATAAAGAAGCTACATGGAGAGAAGTAAGTAATTTGTGCTTACTAACCTAAGCCTACATCTAGGGCTAGATGGACAAAGAATTTTTTTTTATTGCTTTACACAAAGGCACGAATCTGGGATGGGCAGGATTTGGGATGTATAGGCAGAGTCTGTAGCAATTAAGGTCCCATTGGGAAGGGGGTACTCTATTCAGAATTCAGTTGCAGATGACTCATTGACTGTGCTATCAGTACAAAAATGGGCAATATGCAGAAAACCTATAAGGGATGGCGAAATATCCATGGGACTAGAAACAATGGGAATTCATTACGTCTTAGCATAAAGGAGCAAAGTTAAGGTCATGGATTGCAAGGCTGCTCTGAAAGGGTTGCCTTAGAAGCAGAACTCTGCAGCACTAGAATAGTATAAATACCAAGTCATTGTCCTCTCACACCTTCAACTCTGGAAGCAATGGGTCATTGCTGAGTTCTTTCATTAGCCACAGGGGCGAAGGAGATGGAATAAGGCAGCTTGGCAATTCCCAGTCCTGAATAAGCATCTCAGCTCTGTTCTAGGCCTGTGTAATTGATTGTGAAATTTACAAGTGACAATTCATCAGTCAATCATGCTTATAATAATTGCTATGAGCAGAGATTATGAAACATTACTTATACTGCCAAGTTATGATACCATCAATAATTCATAAAATTGATGATAAATAAAATGAAGGGATAATAAAAAGGATAACAGGAAAATATAAAGCTGGCATAAAGTAAATACTGAAAAGAACATTTAATGCATATTTTAACTAAGCAATGAATATCAATTACTAAAAGGTGGTACTGGAGACATGGAATAAAAATACATAGGCATGCATATTAGACTAGCAGTTTAAAAACCTAGTCAATATTTTGTGTTAATGGAAATAGTTCAGCATGAGGCAATGTTTGACAATCTGGTGTTTGGCCATATTTCACAAAACAGTAAAAAGAGACACTGTGCAGAACTTAACTCGCAGTGTGTTTCTTCAAGGGACAACATGTAGTGATCTTGGCATGACAATAAATTTAAGTTGAAAAAAATTGGGTTGAAATTGCATTTGGCATGTAGCAGTCAAAACTATGCAACAAAATTAGGTGAAGAGTGTGGAGGTTCTTAATAAGCACACCAAACCTTTCTGTATGCTACCACTAACTGAAGACACAAGACTAACGTCATTTCAGATGTGGGAATGTCTCTCACTCTCGAGTTCACACACCAATGACACCTACTCATGGAAGTTGGCTTATCAGAGAGGATTATGAAGAGGAGACACTCTGAAGTATGAGCTTTCATCTATTATTCATAACAGCTTGACTTAATCTTCAGCTCAAGACATTCTTGTTCTCCAACATTTACACTCCACATAAAGATAAAAGATGGAGACATGTATATGTCAAGTCCCTATTGTTGGAAGACGCTGCTTGACTACAGGTTTTAAGATCTATTAAATGAGTATTTCAAGAATTATTGGCATTAGATTTAAGAAACGCCGAGTCATTTTTTTTCTGGGAAGAACTTGAGCAGGTGAATTTTTGCCTACCTGAGTGCTTGGGTATTTCTATTCTCTCTTAAGACAGTATTTTCAGAAACAGTCATTGGGACAAGTAAGGAATACACAAGTTTACTTGGGATGAAATATTGCTCACCCATGAAGTAACAATACTTAAATACCAATTTAAATATACTAAGATATTATGGAATTGGAAAATGTAAAACTGTTTTACATTTTGGTTTTGGATTCTGTTTTCTGGAACAAAAGTGTATTGTAGGGTGATACAGAATTTCAGAGAAAATACATATATCTTAAACATCAGTGTAGCTTTGTGTTTACATGAACTATTCAGATGATAGTGTTTTTATGTTTTCTCTTTAATACTCTACATATGATTTTGTTCAATATGAGCAAATAGGTTTGATGTTACAAGATTTTCCTATGTCTTTAAAGGAAGGAATAGATTCATTTTGTACTTTGCTTGCTGTGTAGAAAACCATTGAGAAAGAAACAGTATCCATTTTCTGAACTAAATGTTAAAACATGTAGTCTGTGATTAGTGATTTTATCTAACACAAATCCAAAAGTTAAAACTATGGTGTATTTTAGCAAAAAAAAAAATGTATCTTACTGGCAGTGTGCCATTTTATCAGATCTCTGATAATAAATTTTGTTTGAGATCTCATGTGACAAGTTTAATAGGAACATAAATTGTTAAAAACATGATATTCTAAAAGTAGGCAGGCCAAGTGACTCTAGGATTCACTTTGCAACAAATCCACCTGGGTATTTGTCACTTAAGTAAATCCCAGGTCTTATGGCACCATCGTTATGTGTTAATGAAATATTTTTGTTTGGTTGCAAGAATGCTTAATCCTGGATGCCTCACACCCCTTAGTCGCCAGAACCACCACATTCTGCAGCTTTCTAGAAACATATCCTTCCTTTTGCTGCTGTAGTATGATAGCTACAATTATTTATAGGGTTTTCCCTCAGAAATCATTGTTTCATATGTTTCTCTCCTCTTATAGCCTAGAAGTTCTTTGTTGATAGAACTCATGCCTACTTCATTAATATGTCTGCCACAGCTACTACAGTCAGAATTCTCTGGACACCCTGTGCATAGGGAAACTCTCTGTTAGTAGAGGACGATGAATCACAGAGCCAAACTTCTTTATGTCTTAAAGCAAAGACCATGTCTTCAAAATATGGCTCTAGTACATAGAGCATAAATATCACCTAGAAATTCATTGTGATAATTTATGATGCAGAACAGCATGGTGTAGATGGAAGTATTGTCAATCAGTGAAAAATAAGCACGGTATATGGTACAAAAGAAATAAAAAGGATAATCGTGTAATACGTGTCCTTTTCTGTGTTTCTCTACTGTCATATTGTTTCAAACAAAAACATCTCAGTATAGATAAGTAACCATGTGAGTAAGGAATGTAATTTACTTTATACATGCAAGAAGGTATTTAGATATATTGCCAGGATCTGTGAACATCCTGTTATTTTGTTCTATTTAGCAAACAAGTCAAGCTGCCACAATTTCATGAACATAGCCAGAAGACAAGCCTTTAGCACAGAGCAAAAGGGCTTTGTCATTCACTGCAATAGAGTATGGTCCATGTGATCATTTTCTAGGGCTGGTTCTCTGACTTGCAATATCCACAGTTTGATTCCCAAGAGCTCAAGAGCTGTATCTATGACAGGAGAACAACCCACATTAATCCCACATTAATCCCAATATCTGATAATGGCCTTAGCTCAAAAGGACACATAATTTTTGGACAAACAGCAAATCTGCCCCAGCTGGACATGCTATTTGCATTTTTCTAATGCTGCTCACTCTAAAACTATTGCTTAATAAATAGTTGAGAGAACAAGCCATGAATATTTCTTTTTATATGCAAAACACCAAAAGTTCATGGGAATGTGTGCCTGTGTGTGTTTCCATAACATAGCAGGTGTTTGCTCTGATATTTAGATTAATACAGGGAAGGCATCTCATCCGTTTATAAATATCATTTTTAGAATTACTTGGTACTAAATATAGTATATTTTAATGTCAAATGTGAATATAACTATTATAATCATTTCTCCTAAAATCAATAAAGTGGATTTCATCTTTATTAAGAATTAATGCTTATCTGTCCTGAAATAAGTTTATAATTCAATATAAAATTCTTAATACATTCACAATGCACTGAACCTGAAATGTGAGTGGATGCAATGCCACTCTTATGTGATGTGTGAGAGAAAGCTGGGCTGTAGCTTAGTAAATGAGCTGTGGAGAACAGGGCGGAAAAAGGTCAGTTACCTAATGAGAATACATAGAAAAACTTTGTTGGGAGAAAACATGACTTTTTTTTCTTTTCTGCTCTTTTCTGGGTTTTGGGTTTTTCAAGACAGGGTTTAAATTTGCAAATTCTTTCATACCTTCTCCACACGTATGTCATGACACAAAACCATAATCTCTTTTCATATGCTTGCTATTATTTTCTTAATGTATGTGTATAAAAGTGTATTATATATAATATTATATATTAGTATAATGCATCACTATTAATTTTGCTATTGATTCTTCTGTACAGAATTTGCAGCCCACTTCTTCTGAAGAAGTCATGACTGTATTTCAAGGCTCCACCTAGATCCCAACCAAAGTGAGGTCTGCTTTAGTCACCTAAGGGTAAAGAAATTTCTAATTCGGAAAACTACATTATTTTTATTCATGAAAATTATTTGGGGGTTTAAAATATTTGTACTTTATATTTTTAATTGCGATTTTTTTTTCAAAATTCAAAATTGAGATTTTTTTTTTAATTTTCCAGTTTAGGTTTGTAGTTGACACATGTTATTTTTGCTTCTAAATAACCATATATTACTCCAAGACAGTAGTTAGAATATCCAAAATTCCCTCAAAAGTTTGTTGTGTTTATTATTAAAATAATCCAAATCAAATTCCCATAACAACCCAAACTCTGGAAAGACAAAGACATCATGTTAATAAAATTACATAGTGAGTAAAATTGTTCTTTGATCTTCCATTGGATGTCACCTTAAATAATTTCAGCTTTGATTTTATAGTAGAGAAACTTTAAAAGATTAGGTATATTCATATATTTCTTTCATAACTTTAAAATATTTATAGTGTTTTTAATTGTGTGGGTGGAGCAGAGTATGCACATGTGACTGCAGGTGCTTGGAGAGGTGAGAAGAGGGCCCTATATCTTTTGGAAGTGATGTTACAGGCAGTTGTGACTTGCCAAACATGGGTGCTGGGAACTCAGCTCAGGCCCTCTGGAAGAGCAGCAAGCGCCCTTACTACTGAGTCATCTTGCCAGTGCCCATACTCCCCGCCCCCATTTAGAGTTTGAATTTAGACTTAAATCTCATAAATTTTGACATTGAGCAATGTTAATCATTCTAAACTAAAGGATACTACAATGCCAGTGCAGATTTAGAATTTAAGAACCTAATAAATAGGACAGTCACTGAAGAGATGAAGCGACAGTTAAAGGAGAGAATTAAACAATAAATGGCAAATTTAGGGAGAATTGAAGTTGAAAAACAAAACTGTAATCAACCTGTCAAAACCACATGGTTTCCCAGTTGTTGTTTTCTGAACATTTTCTGTAAACGTGAATGAGTTGAAAGGAAGTCAGGTTGCCAGTCACCATGACATTGTTTCCGGCTTTTCTGCTCTGCCCAGGACAGACTGTGACCACTGTGCGCTTGCCTTGAACATGCTTCTGAAGAAGACAGTGTGCAGTTAAGATGTACCTTTTCTAGTTCACACTAACTCGGTTGTCTCTTGATTTATAGATCTTGTTTATAGTCCATCACAGATTCATTTTGTTTCAAACATCAGTTTCCTCAATCATAAAGCGTAGAGTCAAACCCTACTGGTTTTGTCATTTACTTTTGAGAACTTTGCAGTTGCCAATGCATCTAGCACAGCATCTTGCTAGTATTACACAATGGAGTTCTTTTTTATGCACAGGAATTCTTTGCAAAGTATCTTACTTCTTTTGGACTTTTTTCCTGTTACTTTTTCCACTGAATTATTTCACTTACCATCACAGAGCTAGTGAGAATTCCTTTCCAGCAATAAGTTTTCATCTTCTTTTCTTTAAATATATCTAATCTATATTTTATCTGCCCTTATAAAATACTTTTATGCATTCCAACTTTTCTAATCTGTCCTCACCTACAAACAAAAAAGCAAAAGGACTCAAATATTACCACAATTTAAATAATTCTAGCCCAGAGAATAATTACGTTCACTATGAAAAGCCAAAATTTATGTAAATTTATTAAATGGCAATAACCTATTGTGTAAACATTAGCTTTTAGTTTCTGGTTTACTCTTTCAATCCATCATAGTGGCCAGATGTTATAATGTTTTTTTGGAAAGTTATGTAACTAGTGGGTAGAAAGCTTAATTAATGACAATGTAAGCATATGTTAAGGACTGCAACAGAGAAAGCCTATAGTGAATATCATTGTAATACTCAGTGACTGAATTCACCTCCTTATGACAGACTGTGAACATATCGCTGCACTCTATGCTCTCTTCTCCCTAAATTAAACTGTGTATAAATATTGCTGAAGTTTCTCACAATTTTCCTAAACTGAAGAAATACAAAATTTGACGGAAGGAAGCATTACCATGCAATTCTTGTAGCATATCTGTTATGCACCAATATACTCACAAAGACACACATTTGAGAAGCCTAGTGTATTTTATGTTTGTTTCCATAGTTTCTTTGCATGTTTTCAAGAATTCACACAAAGTCTTAATTGTACACGTCATATCTGCACACCTTTCCTAAGTCTGGTTCTGCATCTTTAAGTCCCACTTATCATTTTCAGTTGGATGTTTAATATTGAACATTTCAAATTTTATGTTCAAGAAAAATGAGATCACAGCCAGCATGTTCCAATGTTCCATCATGTTGTATTCTCTGATTCTAATAGCCCTTGCTTCCTCTTGCACACTTCAGCAAAGTCATCGGAGTTAACATTCACCTTTGCCTCAGTCCTTAATCAACTCTTAGGAACTTTATCTTCACAATAGATCAGCACAAGGACTACTGGTGTAAGCCACCATGACTTCTCCTGTCCTCTACTTGAATAGTTCGCTCATTTCCTGCTACTCAAAATGGGGTCGTCACTAGCAACCAGTATGAAACATCACCAGTACCAAAGGGACTTTGGATATGCAGTGCTTAGAGCCCAAGGCAAAGCCAACTAGATTTGCATCTGCATTTGAACAATATTCATGAGATCTTCAGCACATCAAGTTTTAGTGCTATTTTGACTCATTCCAGCTTCTTCCACTGCTTGACTACATAACAACTTGAATCATTTTTCGGAGATGACCCCTCTCCTGCTCATCACTGGAGGATGATGTGGTACCACACTTCAAATGCTTTTAAGATCCTCACTCCTTTAACCTTTCATTTCAGCTCCTTGAATTTTTGTTTTATACATGATGGTAGGTATAAAATTATGGAAATTTATGTATGGCAACAGATTCAATGTCTGTTAGCTGAAATTTGATGCATCTACATCATATAATAATGTTTACTCAGTGATGTGAATATTCTTTATAGAATGTTGACAAACCACAGAAATGCACTTGACAAACTTTTAAGAATGAAGAATAGTTTGAAATGCAGTATGCAACCTAAGTGTGTCCCATAAATTCATTCAGTGGATGAACCCAGACACCAGCAGTGTTTTTACCTGGTGAAAGTCTTCTGCAATCTATTAAAGACTTTTTGCATTTCCTAAATTTGTATTCTTTTTAAAAATATTTATTTTTATTTTGTGTGTTTGAATCTTTTGTCTTATTGTATGTAAATGCCTTTAGTGTCTGCAAAGGCCAGAATATGTAGGATCCCTTGAAACTGAAATTATAGGCAGTTTGGTGCTTCTGTGTGGTTACTGGGATCTGAACTGGCAAGAGCCTTCTGCATGAACAGGATGCACTCTGAATCACTGAGCCATCTCTGAGTCTCCTAACTTTGTAGCTTTTTAATACTAGCTAATGTTTTTCATGTTTAAGACATGCCAAATGGTGAAAGTTTCAAAATTTACTAAGAAAGTTCCAAAATTTGCTAAGGAAATTATCAATATTTTCCATTAGAGTAAATCTCAAACAATGAGGACCCCAAGAGAGACATACATAGATCTAATCTACATGGGAAGTAGAAAAAGACAAGATCTCTTGAGTAAATTGGGAGCTTGGGGACTTTGGGGGAGGGTTGAAGAGGAGGGGAGAGGCAGGGAAGGGAACAGAGAAAAAGGTAGAGCTCAAAAAAAAAAAAAGACACAAGACTAAGAAGCAAGAGATCCAGTATCTGTCTTAGGTCAAATTCCATAGTCCAGATGTTCAATTGTCATGTGGCTGTTCAATTGTCATATGGCTGTGAAATGTTCCCAGAGAGAAGACACTGTCAGTTCTGCAAAAATCTTTATAATGCACGAGAGAATTGGTCTAGGTCGAGAAAATAAAGAATTAACCATAATAAAATATCTTTTCTTTTTCCCACAAAGCCTTCTAAAATGCAAAATAATTTCATTTGTATGCATGTGAAATCGATATTGTTACAACACTACAACGAAATTGCATACTTTGAAACTGTACATCTAGTCTATTTATTAGTCCTATCTATCACCTATGATGTATATTACTTGCCTTCTTTATATCTACCTATCTTTACCAGTCATTCATCTATGTATCATCCACATGGCTATATTCTGTTTTTTGTCATCTATATAAATATATAAATAGAAATGTTAAATGACAGTATTTCCTATCATATTTATACTTTAAAATCTAATACCAATATTCCAACACAAAAATTCCCATTCTTATGAATATATTTTATTTTAAATTATTTTTTCAGAGCCCGTGCTTCTATAATCAGAAGGACAATTCTGCCTTCCTCCAGGTTGTTTGTACTGGATAATTTCTATCATGTTGTCCTCCAGGGTGTCTGTCTGTAGATGGAGACTGCTCATCATTTCCCAGCTGCCCAGACTCAAAATAATCATACAGAAACTATATTAATTAAAATACTGTTTTGCCAATTAGCTCATGATTGAAATATTCTTTCTAGCTAGCACTTACATTGAATTAACCCATTTCTATTGATCTATGTATCACCACAAGGCTCATGATTTACTGGTAAGGTTCTCTGATGTCTGTCTCCTTCAGCAGCTACATGGCATCTCTCTGACTCCACCTTCTCTCCTCTATCTCTGCTTAGAATTCCCACCTCGTTCTATTCTGCCCTGCCAGAGGCCCAAAGCAGCTTCTTTATTAACCAATGGTACAAAACACATTCACAGCATACAGAGGGGAATCCCACATCACCTGTCCTGGGTAACTCCAGCCATGTTATCCTTCAGGGTATCTGTCCTGGAAGACTCCATCCATGCTATCAGTATCTTTTAACATTAAGGGTTTGCTAAGCATTAGGTTCTTTGACTGCGGCACAGATCTACTGAGCACACAACAGCCACCTGGTCTTTTCGCTGCATCATTATCTGATAAATGGGCAGGAAGGAAGACTAATGTCCTAGAATCCCATTCACCTGCTATACTATGAATGACAGGTTACTTGTTTTTTGTTGTTGATGATGATGTTTTTGTTTTTTGTTTTTTTGTTTGCCTCTGACTCAAGTCCTGCATCTTACTCTAGCATCTATAACTGACATTAAATCCTCTGACTCAGAGTCCTGCATCTTATTCTAGCATCTATAACTGACAATCTATCCTCTGACTCAGAGTCCTGCATCTTACTCTAGCATCTATAACTGACAAT
>PVIU01005788.1:0-49079 GCA_004026605.1 Ondatra zibethicus
GGAGGGAGAGTGGGGAGGGAGAGTGGGGAAGGGAGAGTGGAGAGTGGGAGGGAGAGTGGAGAGGGAGAGGAAGAGGCATCACTTACATCTTATGTTGTACTTTAACTTCTAAGAAACAATGGTTCTGGACCAGTAAGATGGCTCTGTGGGTAAATGTACCTGCCACTAAGCCTGACAACCTGAGTTTAATCACATGGTGGAAGGAGAGAACTGACTCCTTCAAATTGTCTTATACACACACACACACACACACATACACACACCCTAAGAAATTTTAAAGGAATAGTTTTAGTACTGTATAAAACTACATGTATTATATTTTGTTATACTTAAAAGCATACTTATTTAAAACCAGAAAAAATAGAAGCTATCTGGTAATAATATGATTAAAAGTCAGAATATAATTATTTATCCTTGTATCAAAAGCATTAATTCTCAAAGAAATTAAGAAAAACAGGCAGAAAGAATTTTTCATTATATGTTTACAAACCATTATTCCAATGTAGTGCCGATAATGGAGGGGTAATGGTCCATCCATTTGCAGTAGATAGTGTTGAGTTTTTAAGAAACTTTCTAAATATTGTGGGTGGAAAACCATCACTAACGTAATGTTATCCAAACGACCCAAAGCAGCAAAAGAATCTGCAAATAAAGCATGCATCTGTGCGTCTTCACTCCCTACTTGTAGAATCTGTGTAAACAAGAGAAAACTACGGTTACATAAACTAGAAACCGGTGTTAAAGAAAATATGAATGGGCTGCATTGTTCCACTTAGAAGTAGATTAAATTTTACTTAAGAGGGATAACAAATTCAAATTTGTAGCAAAACAGAAGAATAGCCCCATTATATGGTGGGGGATAAGCAACAAGGCCTGAAATGAACTTCAGTTTAAGGGTATCTAGATAGGCTGCTAGCAGACTTGACCAGAATCCAGATCCGGAAGCAGATTTACACTGCTAAATGCCCAGAGCTTGCAAGCAGACACTAAAACATTTTTTACAACACTATTTTTATTTAATGAAAAGAGAACCACAATTTAGCAAATAGTTCTTATGACAGTAAAGCACAGATGCTTCTACTTACATAGAATTAAAGGTTCAGTCTAGCATTAATTAGTACCAGCCTGTTGAGATGGACAAGATTGAGCACCTCTGTTTTCAAGCATTCTTAAGCAAGGTCTAAATATAAGCCGGCAGAGGACAAGTCAAAAACAAGTCTCCGTTTTACTTGATTAAATACGGGTGCTTAAATGCATCATGAAATACTAGAAATCAATATGACTACAACAGCTTTCTAATCCCATAAACTCAGTGCCAAAGCATGACTAACTCTGAATAACTGTGTAAAACATGTTGTTGACCAGCAAGCATTAGGATGCCAAGATGTGGGTCATGAAAATGTTTCCTTAAAAGCAGGCAGTTCACTGTGTACTTTCAAAACAGCATACCTCCTTCTCTGGGATGAACCTGCTTGGTCCATGTCCTACTGGCCGAGGAATTCTGATTCCAAGTTCCTAGAAAAGAAAATTACACCATCTCAGGCCTCCAGCAGTGAACAACACAAACTCAGGCTAAAGGAGCAAGAAGGAAAAACAGCCAATTCAAAACAGACAGGCTTGCTATAGACATTTTTCTCATGGCTATATATACACACCAGCTATTTGCATCCCACAGTTAACACCTTATAATATGACTCTGACTAAAAACAATAAAACCTGTTCCACTAAAATCAGAGTTTTGCATAAAGCACTTGGCAGAGAGTCTAGAACAGAAAGTTCAGCACACAGCAGCCAACCCTGTGGGCTGTCAGTGATACAAAACAAGCCCAGTGTGTTTGTACATCCAAAACTAAACAAAAGCATCTCTCCCTGTACACCTTGTCAGGAAATAAAAGCAAAACAACCTTCATATAGATATCTTAAACAGGAAGAAACACAACTGTCACTTGATTGATACTACACCTGGAAGTAAGCAGAGAAGCTATGACAAGTAAGAAATTCACAAAAGAGAAGGGACTACACTGAGCGCTCCTTTCTCCGGGGTTGAGTGGAGCTCCTTCAGGAAAACTAACTTTGTTTGCCTTGTTTATTTCTGCCTTTGGACAAAATCTAGAATTCTTTCTCTTCCACGGACAGAGCAGTATATTAACAGGGACAGACAGCCCATGGTTAGGACCTCCTCCCCTAGGACAATGTTCTTAGATACAATATCAAAACAACCATAATAATAAAACTCGAGGGCAGCCAATCCAGTATCACTCTAAACAGATAAAGTAAATACAACAGATGATTAATTCTTATATGTAAAATTATATTACACACAAATACTACTTTTCATTTAGAAGAAAATGGAGACTGGGGCCAAACATAAAACCTGAGTTCCATCTTTGAACCCACATAGCAGATGGATAGGTTCATTGTTGCATTAACACACACTCATGTATGTGTGTGTGTACCCATATAAAAAACAAAAAAAAAATTTCTACTATCCCTACCACTTCTATAATTTCATTCCATAAATCAGATACTCGTTGTGTGTGTATGCACTCTGCATATGTGTGAATGTCTGCATGTATGAACATGGGCAAGTGTGTATATGTAGCACATGTGGAGGGCAGAGGACAGCCTTGGGTGTTGGTCCTCGCTTTCTCCCTTGTTTGAGACAGGGTCTCTGGTGATTTTCCACTGTATGTGCCAGGCTAGCTGGCCTCTGGGCTTCTGGGGGAATTTCTGTTTCTCCCTTCTGCCTTCCTGTATGTATGCTGGTATTACAGATGTTTGCACTCACTCTGCATCCAGCTTTTACATGGATTCCCAGAATTTGAACTTAGGTCATCACACATGTGGGGTGAATGCTTTTACCCACTGAGCATCTCTCCAACCCAACTGTTTTGCTTTTAAGAAGAACTGGGAGGGAACAGAGAGAATTCAAGAAATTTGGGATGAGCAAATGAAAAACTTTTGAATATAATGGATTTTAAAAATTCAGGCAGGGCTAGGAATGTAGCTTAGGTAGTGCTTGTCTCATGTAAACCTGTAATTCTAACACTTGGGCAGTGAAAGCAGGAGGATCAGAAGTTCAAAGTCATCCTCAGTTACATAGCAAGTTCTGGTCCCTCCCTCATCCTAAAACAGCACACAGGATAAGAGGATCTTTATGAGGAAAATCCAAAATAGACTACTTGCCAACTGAATCCATGATGTATCAACTGTATTGTATCTATTACATCCAATTTTCCTGGACATTGATAGCTTTTTACTGTGGCAAGTCCACGCTCACACTGAAGATACTATGTAACATTATACTCATTTGAAGTGACACTTCACTAGTCTGGTCATATACATATCTCAGTTTTAACAATGTATAAGTTCCAGAAGAGAATTTGTTCTTCTTGAATCAAATGTAGCTGTTTATATAAAACAATGATCCCATTAGCCTAACTTCTAACTCTGAGCAAACTGGACATATGTTAACAAAATTTACCAGGGGAAAAAGCACAAAGCTGAGACCAACATGTATTCTTTCCCTTCTCCTTCATCTTACAAGTTATCTAGACAATATGTATTTAGAGTTGCAAGTCTTTATTACTTATTTTTGTAACTCAGACACACACTATATAGTAGATAGGACTTCAGGATAGCAAAGGATGCCATTCCAAATAGATTATTTGAGAAATTCAACTGGTAGTCACCCAGAAAAAAAAGGAAGTTAGAGCCCTAATCATATTTTAATCCACAATAAATCAGAGTTAAATATGAAAAAACAAACCAAAAAAATAGTTCTAGCAAATGCTTGTGTAGTGAAATAGACCCAATAATGCTAACCCAGAAGTCAAAATTAAAGACTGATAAATCTGGTAACAATTCAGACTTCCATGAAGGGAGGACACAAAGTCTAAAATGAACAGAAAACTTAAAAGATACTCGCAAAGAGTCATAGATAATTCAAAGAAAAGGAAATAAAAATGACTGAAACCATGCTAAGTCTCTTCCCCCAAACCCTACCACATTAACTACAGAGATACCACTTTTAATTCTTCAAAAAAAAAAAAAAAAGAAGTTTTAAGATGGAAAAGTCTGAGGCATGGTGGCATGTGTCTTCACTCCCAGCACTTGGGAGGCACAGGCAGGTGGATCTCTCTGAGTTCTAGGCCAGCCTCGGCTATTTAGTGATAGACCAGGACAACCAGGTCTATAAAGATACCCTGATTTAAAAACAAAAAAAGATGCAAGTTCTAAAGGAAGGTGGTCTACAAGGTAGATGAAAACTAAAAAGTCACATGCTCTTTGAGTCAATAATTCTGTCTTAAGTGCAGCCTACAGATCTGCTCACATTTGTGTATTCACTTGTAAAGGGAAATCATTGTAATACTGCTTCTAATCAATAACCTAATCAAGAGGAAAACTGAAAAGTTTAACAGAGCAACAGAGCTGAGGTCCTGCAGAAGAATGGAGCAGAGCATGTACGTGTGTGTGTGTGTGTGTGTGTGTGTGTGTGTTACTGCTTGAAACGTGGGTAGTATTTCTTTAGATGACACCAAATTGATACCCATATGACCTTCAAAACAAACAGGTTTAATTATATCATTCTGGTCTTGTTTCTATAATGCATACAGAAATTATATACCAACTTATTATAAAGTAATAATTTTATAATTTCTATAAGGTAGCCAAGAATGCTTCATAAAATAGAATTTTCAGGGCATGGTGACACATGCATTTAATCACTGCTCTCCATGAGTTTGAGGCTAGCCTGGTCAACATAGTGAGTTTCGGGCCAGTCAGACCAGGGCTACATAAGGAGACCCCATCTTTAAAAAAAAAAAAAAAAAGCAAATTTTCTTATAGATATAGCAATAGTCTTTTCCAATAGTCCTAAATAATTCTTGAGTTGATAAAATGAACTCCACTCTTAGTCACTTTTAGCGGTCATGTTGATACCACTTTTTCTTTCCCCCTAAATCTTCAATAGCCAAGGAAATGTCCTTGATTCTGCTAAAAATGTTTTCTGCAAGGGTTAAAAACTATTTAAAAATATATTAAGAAAAAGGAAGACAAAAGGAAATAATCACACAAAAAGGGCGAGGGCAAGCATCCCTTGGGATGGTTTAGATGCCCACTGCACAGTGATGCTAGTGTTGGGATTACATTAACTGCTTGATAAATATCTACAGAGCTGCAGACAGGAGAATAAGAAGCTAAGGCAGAACTTTAAAGGGGTCTCTGACAGTCCCTTCACTGTGGATACAGGTCTAGTTCCAGGTAAAAGGACTTCATTCAGCTCAGAGGTGAACTATCAGATGATCCCAGAGAGCCTGAGAGACTGCAGCTGGGCAGCTCATAAAGCAGAAAGAGAAGTGACAGAGAAAAGAGATGGAAGGGTCAAAGGTGGGAGAGCAGAGAGGAAGGAGACACACCTGCCAATCAACTCTTCCTTGACAGAGAAGGGGAGCAATGACACAATGAGAACCATGGTTACTTCTACTCTAGGATCAGATATATTTACTCTTCTCATGGGAGACAAGGCTGAAAAGTTGGTAGACTCTGTCTTAGCTAACAGATTAGGTACGTAACAGAGATACAAGGACATGATATCATCATTTCTACTTAATTTAATGCCCATCAGAAAACAAAAGGCTAATCATCCAGGATGTTGCTGACAAGCTCTGAGATTGTATCCCAATTAATCTCAGACCAGGTACAACAAGAAGCCAACTGGCTTCATGCAGCCTCCCAGGGCACACAAATTAACCTCTGAGAAAAGTGAACTGGTGAGTTTCTGTACACCATCCTCCAGGACCTGTTCTCACTGAAACTCGTACAAAGACTCCGCAACTTGGGGAATCACTACAGCAGAGCACACACTGGGATGGTGGCTCCCTGGGAAAGGGCTTGATCCAAATGTGCAAGGCCCTACATTTGATCCCCGTCCTGACCAAGATTCTCTATGCATCGTCTCCTGAGAGAAAAGTACCGAGCAGTCACGAAGGTTTGGCCAAAACAAGGACTTCAGTTTAGTAAGGCTGTAATCCCAGGACGGCATTTAAACTCTTGAGTTGATGGGTCTAGTGTGCAAAAGAGGGCTGAGAAGGAGGAGGAGGATACAGCAACCACAGTGCCGTCCCGCACAACTTCCGTGTTATATGACAGAAGAGTCTGCAAAGCTCTTGAGGGCGTGTGCATGTGCACTCGCACACACATCGGGAATCTCTGAGAATCAAACTGCTTTTAAGTTTTCTGCTCATTACTTAACTGACATAAACAGACAAAAAACAATCTCGAGTTAATAATGTTAATAAAAAATCAAGAGCAGCATCACAGTTCATAAAGTGTTACAAACCAAGTACTGTTTTAAGTACTATTATCACAAACAAGGAACATGTATTTTATGATATTAAAATCTACAAAATGTAAGTCAATGTCTTTAATGCTAAGCCAAACTGAATGCATTTTTCTAACTTCCTAGGTAGATTACTCCAATTATTTTTCCTTTTATAGTTGTGAGAACTCAATTAGACTCTGCTCAAATCTTACAATCCAGATCCTAGGGGGCAGAACTGCCAAGAACAGATGGTTGGGCTGAGAAGCAGCGGCAGAGGTTAATCAGGTAGAAACCTCACAGGTTCTCTGCGAAGGTGTGGCTGGAAAAGCATGAGAACTAAGAACACCCACCCCTCAACAACGCTAAAGACCCACCATCACAGTCTGACCTGTTTCCTCTATCGATGTACGACAGCAACAGTTGATTTCAGGTTATGGAACTCTTAGTGGCCACTGGCAGTGCCACAGAAACGGTATGTGCTGTGCCACTGTATGTCCTTGTAGGGAAAGCGCTATTCCAGCCACATGCTTCGCACTGGAGAACACGAACGCACAGATCTACACCAGTCTCCTTAAGAATGAATGACTGGCTACAAATGCAAAACCAAAGCATTTGTTCACTCTACCTCCTTGAAAAATTAGGTAAAAGTAAGGAAATTATTTGAAGCATTTTTGTCTCCTTGATACATGAGAAAATTCCATCTAGATATTTTAGCATATGACTTATCACAACACTTACGTCAATCTTGTTTTTTAAAAAAATTTACACAAGTAGAAATGGTATTTCGACAAGGCAAAGAAAGCAAAAAGTTTGATAAAAAGTTAAAGTCTTAATCCCACGTTCCCTCTTCTGGGAGAATCCTTGTCTATATAGCATAATGTGGACTTTCTACCATTTGAAGAACTCCAGTAGAAACGAGAAGAGCAGAAGAGTGTTCACATTTAGATTTTTTGAACTGTAGCAAAATGTACTGTATTTCTTCAAATTGTCACTAACACTGCTATGCTATTAAAAGCACAGGAAGTTAGGTGCCTCTTTGTGTGTGTGTTCCATGAACCATGGTTTAGAAAATGAAAAACTTCCTGACTTCAAAGTCTTACATTTGGGCTGGGGATGTGGCTCAGTGGTACTGAATTTGCCTAGCATGTATAGGGTCCTGGGTTAGGACAGTGAGGAGGGAGGGAGAGGAAGGGGGAAGAGGAGGAGGAAGCGACAACTTTTGGAAGCTTGCTACTGGAGAGAACTGTGCCAGTGTGTTTTTTGGGGAAGGGACAGTTCTCCCGTGAAGCGCAGCTTCCTAGTTTCTCTCCCATGCTAAGTGCAGTCAAGTGAAACAGGGCTAGCTCTGCAAACCTTCCTAGTTTGTTGAACACAACCCCACAGGCACGGCGAGAATCAACACACAAGCTGCTTCAGATCTTTGAACCGTCCAAGTCAGAGCTGAAGATCTGGCCCACAAACGCTGTCAGAAATAACAGAGCTATTCATGCATGACCACTGGGGTTCCTTTCTACTGAGAGTGCGAGCACATAGGGGTGTGATGGCCAGCACACAAAAGCTGGAAATGCTAACTCCAGACTTGCACACTGTGGCCTGTTCTTAGGAAAGCTCCCAGAGCAATGTTTACGGGTTACTTATGTATTGATGCCGAGGGTAGAACCCGGAGTCTTCCGCATGCTAAGCAGCAGTCCACTGCTGAGCTTTAGAAAAATTGAAAGGTTGTTCTGGTATTTGTAAACGAGCAGCAAAAGTATCCAGGAATGTAAACATCTAGAAAACAACACTTGGTGTTCTATACCTTTCAAGGGGCCATTTAAGTTTTCATGGCTCTATTTAGTGTGCCAATTAACAGAATATTAAAAAATTAGACCTGTACCATTTAATGTGCAAAATAACAAGGAGCTTATTTACATTTAGATTTCTTGAGCTAAGACAACTCAACATTCTGATTTCAATTCCAATTTCAGTATTTCTCTCTCCTCCCTTTAGAGGCAAAGCCTTTGAATGTTCGAATTTTAGGGACGGTTATATTAGCAATTTCCAAAAATCATCCTATTTGCACCACTTTCAAAAATACCCACAAAACACCTCCGATGGTTCGGCAGGCCGAATCAGGCAAAGCAGGGATGGTTTAACAGGGGCAAACGCTGCGAAGAGCGGCACAGGGCTTGAGTGGCGATTTTATTCCAGGCAGTATCATTTAACCGACTCCAATGTGTTTCCAAATCCACGTCGGCGAGGGAAGGGTGACTGAACGATCTGTTTTGACCGGACGCCAGAGGGGAAAATCCACAGGCTGTCTGACCTGAGACTTCAGCTCTGCTGCTCCCACTTGTGCGCGCCGGCACAGCAGACGTTATTCTGTCCCGAGGCCACCGCTTAGGTGACCGGGTGGCCCGCCGAGCACGCCAGTCCCTTCGCTCAGGCCGCGCAGCCCCCGAGGGGGCGTTCGCGAAGCTGCGGGTGAGAGCGTCGGTGGTGCTCGGCCCGCCCGCCCCCAGCCCTCGCCCGCCGGGTACCTCGTCCTGGCCGCGGCCCCCGCACTGGTGACAGCCCAGCAGCTCCGAGACGGCCAGCGAGGCTGCGTACGCCTCGTTCGCTGCGGCGGCCAGACGCATGTCGCCGGGACGGCTGCGGCAGCGATCGCTGCAGCGCTTCACTCAGCGCACGGCGGGGGCGGGGCAGGCGGCGCTGACAAACAAGCCTGCGAGGCCCCGCCCCGCACCCGTCACTCCACCGCCGGGGCGGGCGCGCCAGCCAATGTAGGCCCTTGCAGCCCCGCCCCTTGGCGCCCAGGGTGGGGAGCTTGCAGACAGGGCCAGCAAAAACAAGCTGGAAGGCCAAGCGCCCAGCGAGAACCGGCCCGCTGGGTGGAACCCTGGTTGGAAGAAGCATCTTGTGTCCCAGGGCTCAGGGAAAAGCGACCTGCCCTCGGCTTTCCCATTTACCTACAGGCAGTCAGCAATGTTCCCTAGACCAGCCCTGGCAACACCAGAAGGAATCCAGTTTTCCTTAATTTGTACAAACTACTGAAATTCTCCTTTCTTTCGGATGCCCGAACGACGCAGAATGGCTGTAGAACGTAGAAGCATGAGATTGTGGCCTATATGCAATGTAAAAATTATTTTTGGCAAGCGATGTAGAAACTATAAATATCATTTTCCTTGGCAGCAGGTCTCCCAATTGTCTTAACTATAGACCATGGCATTATAATTTCCAATATTCCTTCACAAGTACCCTGTGTTACATAGAAAGAAAATCTTCTCTCTGAAATCTAATGAGGAACTTGAAAAAACAGAGATTTAGGACATAAAGCTGCCCATCCCATTTCCTTCCTCCTTTATTCATTTCTTAAGCACAAAAACCTGCTAAATTAGATCTCTTTCTCTATACTTGTGTTTTCAAAAGCTTACATGTGTAGGTTAAGAAAAGAAGAAAGGTTGGAACACATCCATAGAAGGAAATAAATGGAGCTTAAATCACTAACCACTGACAGACACCACGAAGATGAAAGTAAGTTTCGGTGTTAGCAGTTGAGGTTACAGTTGCCAAAGAAGACTAAGTTGCCCTTTCAGCTCTTGATGGTTCTTATTTAGAAAGTCAAAAGGTCAAAAATGTTACTCCTCCAGGCAAGATCGATGTTACATTTTCTTATAAAGCACCCAAAATCTTTCCTTTTTTAGCTAAGAGAAGCAAGCCGTTTTGGGTTAGGGTTAATAAAAGAAAGGCGACAGAGAGGTCTAAGTGCTCTTCCACCAAAGAGTCACAAAAATAAATGATACAATCAAATCTCCACTCAGCCATAAACAACCAATACAAATCCATTAAGTCACTCAATTCGAAGCAGCTGCTACTCTCTCAAACAAACCGGCAGTAAATGAGTGACTTGGAGAAATAAATGTACTTATTTGTGGGGTTGAGATTGTAAAAGTTGGCTTAAAAATGAGCAAAGCACATGAAAACTGACAGCTCTGGAACCATTGAGCTGTGACTTTATTTTCTTAAGTTACAGGTTTAGCTTATTTAGCAGGGCATACCGTAGCTACCATATTAAAATGGCTCTCCATTGCAAAAATAGTGAGTGCTCACCTTTCTATTCAAGAGACACAAAGGAAAAGCATGAATCCAGCTGATTCCAAGATGGTTTAAAATAATGAAATGTCAAAGTAAAGCTTCGTATTGCATATATCCTGTCTAATATTTAGAGCATGCTAAGTAGTTATTGAAGAAATAGTTCAAATATACTGAACTAAATTAGAAGCTCCAAATAGAACTTTTCCCAGAAAGTTCCAAATATTTAATGCTGTCTTATAGGAAAAGGAAAATAAATCTAACTTACATCTAATTCAGTAGTTTACTGAGAACCTTCAAGCTATTAAATGCCCAAGATTCCTTTATGGTCTCTATAAAGACTGACCTAAATAGTTCCAAAGAGTTCTGTTTGCTTGCATAGACAGTACTATGGATTAGTCACTTTACTGTCTATTAAAAACTCTAAAAAGCACTGCCCTAAATAAATCTACAGTGACCATGAGTTCCAACAAATGTATTAATTGTCCTGCAACACTAAGTGGCTTTCACTTCTGGGAATGTTTTTGCTCCAAATAATTTAATAGAAAGCTCATGTTTTCTTAAGAATTTCATTTCTTGAGTGGCCAGATGTCATACTGAGGATGTCCAGTGCTGGACACACTGAGCATGTCATAAACACCGAATGCAGAGACGAGCATCCTAGCAGGCCTGGAAAGGGCTGTAATTTCCATATTTGCTGAGAGTTCTCAGCATAGATCAGGAGCTATTCTAAAAAGTCTGCTATTTGAACATTTCACTTCAACATTTTGTTCCTTTTAGGAAGAATCCTGGCATCTGATCAAAGAAGTAATAGAAATTTTCTGTCCTCTAAAAATGTTTTGGGCCAAATCATGAGCTGTGTCAAAGTGAGATTCATTTCCTCTGCATGTGTCCTTAGCAGTATGCCTGAAACCTTTATCTCTTCCAATACCCTTATGCAAAGCACAACCATACCAAATGACTTGGTCCTGGCATTGAACTATGAATAGTCAGAGTCCTGGCATGGAGTGGTGGGTCAAAATAAGCTTTCTGAAGGAAAAAACACCTTAGATAGAGCTGGGAGGATGAGCAGAGAGGTCTTGGTAAGAAAATTCAGGGGAGATTTTTGGGGCCTGGAGGCAGTACTTAGCATATGAGAAAGGACAGCCACAGGAGAATGTGGTCTTATAAGGGAAGCCAAAGGAAGGGAAGTTATTTGGGTCTGGAGCAGAGAGGAAGGAGAGTACCAGATGGAGGCAAATGTAGGCAATTTTAAGTACTATATTATTCAACTTTCATTAAGGAATGTGAGTTTCATTCTCAAGCGTCCTATGGAGTCATTGAAGAGTTTAAACAAAAGGGTAACATTCTACCCGCATTTAGCTAAGGGTTAGAAAAACCATGCTGGAAGAAGCAAAATAGGGAGCAGAGAGATGTCAGAGAAGTGGCTGAGGCAGCCTTGGCAAGGTGAGAGGGTGGCATGGTGCAAGGTGAGTGGAGCCAGAGTCAGCAGGGACGGCGGATTTCTGCTTGAGAGCTAGTGAGCCCCATGAGGGAGGCAACGGTATCTCGCTGTAGTCTAGCTCTTGAGATGTAGGTGATAATTCTCAAATTATTTGCTCTCCTGCTCAAGTATCTTCACTGAAAGCATTAGGTCTTTAAAAATCATAATCAATTCATATGATGGAATAGCTATGGTCTAGTAGAAAGCATAGTTATCACTATAACTCAATAAAATGACCGACAGTGATCATGCTTCAGAAACCACACACTTGATGTTGCTAACCAAAGAGTTCAGTACAAATTTGCACATGTATTCACTGGGGTCATACTGTGTCCACTAACCGCTTAAAATGTAGCAAAATGTTGTACTACAACTCTTGGTAAAACAAAACAACAACAACAAAGTAGCAAAATGGCTTCAGCCTTTAAACCAAAGAGGCTCTTTAAGAGCGGGTGTGGCATCTGTCAAGTTTATGTAGTCCAAAACTCCCTAGCCATCATTTAAAACACTTCACCTAGCATAAGTGCTGTTCCCTCAGATTGCTACTCTCGCTAATTTTGTCAACAAAGATCCCCTCCAACTTGTATCTTCCTGCTGTTCCAGAGCGCGGCCTGCTAAGCATGTTTTCCTTTTCGACCTTATGGTTTAGGTATGTTAACATTCCTTCCGCACGGAAATCAGTTTTAATTATTCTTACGTGCTCCGTACTTTTTCACTGTTGCGTTTTCACAATTATATGACTTTAAGGCAGCAAAACCGCTGACCAATCTTTGCTTTCCCTCTTGCTTAAGGCTTCTTCTTTTATAGGTATCAAATGTTTCAAATCCCTGCACAAAGTATTTAAAAATGTGGGCCATACTGGTAAATAAACAGTATTCTAAAAAGCCTTTTTGGTTTTAAATTTAAAGGTCATTTTAACTCCCCCCCATTCAGTGTGTTAAAATATATGTTTGGGTTTCCAGGCTGATGATAAAAAAAGACCAGTAACTTACCAGCTCCTATGTATCAGACAATAAGCATGTACACACATAGAGCAGCTTCCATCACCCTTGTTACAGAATATTATTTTAAGGTGTGTTACTTTTGTTTATGCTGCATTTGTTTAACTCTGTGAAGCTGTGTTACTGTGCCTGCCTAAAACACATGATGGTCTAATAAAGAGCTGAACTGCCAATAGTGAGGCAGGAGAGATGAATAGGCGGGGCTGGAAGGCAGACTATGAGGAGAACTCTGGGAGAAGGATCTAGGAACGAGAGAGGAAGGAGGACTTCAGGGGCCAGCCATCCAGCTACACAGCCAGACACAGTAAGAAGGAAAGAAAAGGTATACAGGAATAGAGAAAGATAAAAGCTGTGAGGCCAAAGATAGAAGGGATAATTTAAGAAAAGCTGGCAAGAAACAAGCCAAGCTAAAGCCAGGTATTCATAACTAAGAATAAGCCTCCATATGTGATTTATTTGGGAACTGGGTGGCAGGCCTCCCAAAAAGCCAAAAGAGTAAAAGAGCAAAAACAAACAACACACCCTATTGTCTGAAGTTGTGAAATAGAAACTCAGTGAACAGTGAGTTACTTGTCCAAGGTCACAAGTAGTAAAATGCAATCTGGAATTAGGACACATTTCTTTTTTCTTTTTCTTTTTTTTTTTAATTTTTGTTTTTAAAGACAGGGTTTTCTGTAGCTTTGGAGCCTGTCCTGGAACTAGCTCTTGTAGACCAGACTGGTCTTGAACTCACAGAGATCCACCTGCCTCTGCCTCCCGAGTGCTGGGGATTAAAGGCGTGTACCACCAGGCTGACACATTTCTTTCTGATTAAAAAACAAACAACCTCCCCATCCAAACAGCAGTCACTTTATGAAGCCTCCCCCCATTTTACCCTCGTGACAGGGTTTCTCTGTGTGACCACCTTGGTGTACTGGAACTAGCTCTGTAGACAGGCTGTCCTCAACCCAAAGATCTGCCTGCTTCTGCCTCCCAAGTGCTAGAATTAAAGGCATGCGCCAGGACCGCCTAGCTTGAAGCTGTTTCTTTTAAGGAATATAAAATTAACAGTTAGCTGTTGCAGTAGCTTAAGTTCTTGGTGCTAGGACAAGAAAAGAAAGCAGGAAGAAAGACTCTCCCTTGCTTTTCCTTGGGTTGAGATCAGGAAGGTGAGGGAGGCATGGGTGATCTCGGTCTCCATCTTAGGGTCTCCCTCCCATCTCTATCCATGTCATTCTTACTGTTTCTCCCCAGACCTCAATGACCTCATGCTCTCCAAAATTGTATCATTTGCCACTGCTCCCACCAGACCTTCTAAATGCTCCGCACAGTACTTGCATCCTCTAAAGGTCTTAGAAACTAATCAAGCTTCTTAAAGTGGTTCACAATATTCACTGAGTGACGGACATATTATCTAAGTTGTCTCAAAAGAATGCCCAGCCATTAAGATCAGAATGCATCTCCAGTGCCTTAGTGCCCAGCCAACAGGATGTGAGTTCTAAAGAGGTGTTTCCATTAAAAACCATGTGAGTTCAACACTGTTCTGTTAAAGATTTGGAGACTTGGGGGCTGCCATGTGTCCTTAGAGGCAGGGAAGCTCAGCTTGTTCCAGGTTTAGCTCTGTTTTTCAGCCTCTTCCCTTCTCCTTGGGAAGCCACAGGTACTCTCAGGCTGTTTGGACTTCTGGGCCTGCTTCCTTCCTTGCACTAGCAAGACAAGGTTCTGGCAGCGGCATGCGTGGTCACCTGTTAAGTCAGCAGGAAAGTGCAAGTCAGACCCTGCCTGCACACATACCATTGTCTGATGAAACGCGTGGAACATTTTGTAACCAAGCCTGGCTTTAAATATCCTCGGGCCATCTAGGGTGCAGCGCTAGGTAAGAAGCTCTGTTGAGATAGGAAGTTAAATAGCATTCGTTCAGAAACACAGCTTTCAGCATATCGCTGCTTCTCAGCATCGCTGAATTGAAAAGGAATGGATTTGATTTGAATTATGAGGTTCAGGAAAAAGGTGAGTGTGTGTGGTGATTGACAGCTGGTCTTTTATGACTCCATGTAGGAGGAGCCGCTTGTTGGTTCCCAGCTGCTCAGCCCCGAAATAATCACACAGAAACTGTATTAGTTAAATCACTGCTTGGTCCATTAGCTCTAGCTTCTTATTGGCTAACTTTTATATCTTAATTTAACCCATTTCTAATAATCTGAGTATTGCCACGAGGCTGTGGCTTACCGGATAAAGTTCTGGCGTCTGTCTCTGGAAGGGCTACACCACTTCTCTCCAACTCCACCCTTCTTTCTCCCAGCATTCTGTTTAGTTTACCCCACCTAGCTCTGTTCCCCTATAGCTCTGCTATAGGCCCAAAGCAGTTCCTTTATTAACCAATGATATTCACAGCATACAGAGGGGAATCCCACATCAACTCCAGGAGCTACCAAAGGCTTTAAAGGACATGCCAGTAGCCGATATAAGTCAAAGGTAGCTAAAGACACTAAACATGTGACATAGCAAGTAGAGAATATTCCTTAGACTATGAATATTGTGTAATTTTAAAAAATAGTTTTTAGTGACTAGGCTTCATTTATACCTAAATTTAAAAACTCATTTCAAAAGAGTTTAAAACCAAATCTATTGATGTTGTCACAGATGATTTAGTTGGTTTTGGACATGCGAGGCAAGCCTTCTACCATTGAGCCACATTCCAGGCCTCAAACCTCAATCTTGAACTTATTCTGAGCCCACGGACCTGATGGAACTCAACTCTTAAGTTCCATTTCTTTTATAGAGTAAATTCTTGGCTAAAGTAAAGTGCTTGGGCTAAATGCATATTAATGATCACTAGTTCAATCATGAAGTATACATCTTTATTCATGCTATAGATAATTTTGATTTTAAAAAACAAAATAAGGATAAAAATTTAAAGAATCAAGTTATCTTCTGTTTGTACTCATTATTCAATGCCTCTCCCACTCTACCCCACGCCTGGTGATAAGTGGGGAACAGCGCCCTCTACCTGTGCTTTGTGTTTATAATTCAAAGGATTCCCACTCTACCTTAGCCCATTAATCTTTAATTTAATTTAACTTAATAATCCCTTTATTTACTTCCTTCTAAGGTCTATGGATTTTCCAAGAAAGTATTGAGTTGTGGATTGTTGGCGTAGGCACGAGACACAGGGCAACATGTGGTTACCACTTGTATGTCTTTAAGTCTTGAAAACAAGTTGCCATTTACGTGTTCTGCTCTCCGAAAACTCCCTCAGCAGCCTCTTTATCCAAAGAGTGGGGACAAATTCAGGACACACAAGCTCTACAAATGGATGTATTTACTTCTGCTTGTTACAACCCACTTTCTTTTTCTTTTCTTTCCTTTTTTCCCCCCATTTATTTATTTATTGGTTTTTTGAGACAGGGTATCTCTGTGTAGCTTTGGAGCCTGTCCTGGAACTCGCTCTGTAGACCAGGCTGGCCTCAAACACACAGAGATCCGCCTGTCTCTGCCTCCTGAGTGCTGAGATTAAAGGCGTGCACCAACACCACCTAGCCACAACCCACTTTCTTAAAAATCCTCCTAGAAGAAAGAAATAATGGTGTTTTTTAAAATTATGCTTTTAACTTGAACTTGAATTTGAACAAAATTCAGGAACACTTCCTTTGTAGTAATAGATCCTATTTTTGTCTCCTTATTTTTTTTTTGGGAATTGAAAGTACTAAAATAAAACTGTATTTAGATGATTACTTTCTTCTTTAATTTTAAAAATGTATTTTGATATAGGATTATGTACAGAAGCCAATGTTGTTTATTTGAACAATTTATAGAAATCTTGGCATTGCATAATCAGTCAGTTATGCATTAACTACAAATATTTACTGGATGAAAACTATATGGATTTAGTCTTTTAAACATCCAGGGTCAGAACATAGAACTCTCACACACAGAGAGCAGGTATCTTGGGCTCTGCAGGGTATTGAGTCATCTAGTCTGTTAATCTGTTCTAGGAAAAAAGAGGAAGGGAGAAAACAAGGAAGAAGATGCTGGGAAGAAACCTAGTAGCCTGTAAATCCCTTTAGTAGCTAGCTGTAGTCCTCCCCAGCTCAAAATGAAGAGCAAATGAACTTCATAATCTAAAAATTTTTATTTTAGCCTTGAGATTCTGCTCTTTCCACTCAATTCCTGATTTTATCAAGGGTTCTATGTTTTTTTTGGGGGGGGTACTATGTTTTTGTTGGAAAACGATGATTAAACACAACTAGTTATCCATGTAAATCAGTTTTCTCAGTATCATGAATTTAAGAAAATTCAAGAATTCTGCAACTACTATCTGTAACTTATTTTCAAACTGCCTAAAATATAAATTATTCTCATCCTCCTCACTGACTTGATAGTTAATTTATCTTTATTCCAACATAAAGAAATCATTTGGTAATAAAATGTTACAATTTTAGACATTATTTATGAAATAATTTTGGTAACATTGCTTGATTAAAGAGTATAAATTTAAAATGCACTTGAATTCTGCCATTTTCTGAATGTGACACATCTCACCGTCTGTTCCCTAGAACCCAGGGTGGGTTTGGAGGACCCAAGACAGCCTGTAGCTCTTCAGGTTACTCACACAAGGCTTGGGTCGGGTGTTAAGGCTCAGGGAGTGCTCCATGGACTTCTGCTGCTTCTGACATATTGCTGGAGAAATCTAGTTCACATCAATGCCAAACAGAGGCTGAAAGAGACAAGGCTCTGGACCTCAGCTGTGTTGAACGGCTTGTTATGCCAGAAACAATCTCACCTTCCAATAGAGCTTGCATGTGGCCTGACCTGAACACTGTCAATCTTCCTAGTCCTCCTCAAGAAGACATAAAGTCAACTCCATCCTTCAGTAACAAAGTAGCAGTATGCTTACTTATAGCCTTTATCCTAAATCACAAAAATTTGACCTAGTAATAATTTATTTATTTCTTTAGTTTTTTTTTGAGACAGGGTTTCTCTATTACTTTATATTTCACAGCCTATTTCAACTGGAAAACAAAACAAAATGAAACAAAAACCTTCTGAATTCTTACTAATGAAGATATTACTGACATCTGGATAGCCTTTAGTTTTTATAATAGGTGGGTTTTTTTTTTAAAATGTATTTCCTCTCTGTCTTAGATCTTGTTTTATGTCAGCAAATCCAAACACATTTAAGCAATTTAAATAATAGGATTTTAATCAGTGCATCACAAACACACAATTAGAACTTAAAAATGTTAAGATACTGTCTGTTAAGTTTATGAACTGGTAGGTTGAAAAACAATTCTAAACTTCAAAAGATGGGGGGGTCAGGGAAAAGAGCGAGGCAGTCAAAGCCACAGGATGCAGTTCAAATAGGTCACCTTCAACTTTGTAACTTTCTCTAAGAACAAAAACACAAGCCTAGCAACACTGTGCAGCCAATCACAAGCAGGCAAACAAGACCGGCTCCAGTGCTCCAGAGACCAAGGAGGGCCAACTTTCAATTCTTTTCTTGAATTATATAGTGTGAGATGTCAGAGCAGAACACAACTTAGAAAACAGGATACACTGTCCCAGGTTAGAAGTAATGAATAAAAACCTCTTCAATTCTTGATAAAACACATTAATGTTATACTAATAATTTACTTTATTATAGCATATATATTATATATATTGCCATTAAATTAGTGCATTTTCAATAAAAATATAGGATCTGTGGGAAATTTTCTTTCTTGGTATAGATTGAAAATTAGAGTAAGAAGCTCTAGAATCTATAAGAAATGATTCTTTCCTTTTTAAATTCCCCAGTAACTTCCAAAATTCATAGAGGGGACTTAACTAATGAAAGGCAATAGTCTACATCCAAAAATATAAGACATGAGTAAAAACAACCAGATACAAATACAACCTTCAAAACAAACGAAGCAAACGGAACCACAGCACGGTTCTGCTGTTCCCCTCTTTGTTCTCTTGGTATAGAGCCTCTTTGGAGAGATTTCCTGAGGGGTCTGAATCGGCTTCAAAGTGTTGTGATGTCATTGTTGTGTATAATTCAAACCTCAGCATTTTCTTACACTGACAGGCTAATTTACAATACCGACAGAAACACAAACAACAGTTAACAGTTTCTTCCACTTTGCTTTGTCCTGCCAAATTTAGAAAACATTCTACAGCAATTTCTAGTATTTTCTGTGAAAATCTTCTGGGGCTACATTTAATTTCCTCTTTAAAGTTTTATATTTTTGTATACGTGTATGTGCATGTGTGTGTATGATGTGTGTTGTGGGCACACAGGTTATGGTGTGGGTGTAGAGATTAGAGACCAATTTTGTGGATTCAGTTCTTATCATCTGTTACCTGTACCTGCGTGGGAGGGAGCGTGGGAATCAAACTCAGGTCACCAGGCTTGCAGTGACAATGACTTTACTGCTGAGCCACTTCACTGGCCCTCGATTTCTCCTGTGCTCGAGACACGGCTGGCTGTAGACCAGTTGCCTGGCATATAGGAAACCATGAGGACCACTGCCCACCCCACCTTCACCCCTGCCAGTTGCTAGTTTTAGTTTCCTAAATTGTAATATTTAGAAATTGTTGTGATCTCCCATTATTTCCCAGATTTGTCAGACATGTTAAAACACAGTGCAGGAAGAGTACAAAAAAAAAAAAAAAAGACAGAAAGGTTTCATTTCCTTTGAAATAAGCTAGTGATTTAGCTTATTTACAAGTTGACATATCTTATGTCATTCTTCTCTCCTCGGCTGTCATAGAACACTAGGCCACCTTAAATGAAGAAAGACGGTAACAGCACTGTATCATGGGGGAAAGAGATGACTAAGTGGAACTCTGGTTTTCTTTGTGTTCCTACCCCTTAATAATTCATTTCATTTGAACATTACTAAAAGCTTGAGCAATGTAGCTCCAATCTTCACATATTCTAGGTAAGTATCTTTTATGGGGCAGGTCATTTGTTCCAGTTTCTATTCTTTGAGAATAAGATAAGTAGGTTTTGCCTTTCTTTCTTTTCTTCTTTGTCTCTTTAGGTCCAGTGATTCACGGGGACGGACCCCAAGGCCTGTGGAGATGTCAGGCAAGCGCTCCTCCTGAGCTCTGTTCCCAGCGGTTGGTTTCTTCAGATAGGCTCTCACTGGGTAGGTCACGTGGCCTCACACTTGCCTCCCTCCTGCCTTAGGCTCAGCTCCTCCAGTGTTAGGATTGCAGGCAGGCGTGAGGCACCAGGAGTGCTACCAGGCTCCTCCTTCCTCCTAATTTCCTGAAGTGATCCACCTACATGAAATACATTTGCTCCTTACGAGGGCACCTAGGCTGAGGACCGTTTTAAGGTATAAAGGCAAAGAGGTACAAAGGAGTAAGAGAACACAATTTTATGTTCATGTTGGAAAGCTGACTGCCCTTATAGTGGTTAAATACGTTAGGACCAGCTTACACTGCACTGCGACTCGAATATATCGTATCATTCGACTTCAAAGGTTAACAGATAGGCTGTCTCACGATTTTAGATTTGATAATATTAAGAGAACAGCTAAAACACGTAGTCAGTAGGTACCAGGCGCTCTTCAGCCCCTTCCATCTGCTTTAACTCAGTTAACGATGGCAGGAGCTTTGGCAGATGCTGCCTTCATGTAGAAACAGAGAGCCAGAGGCTGGGAGGGTTAAGTACTTTGGCCAAATCGACACAGCCAACGTGGAGCCTACATGAGGGGAAGAAAACACCCGCCTCCCAGGCATGCTCTTACTACTACGTTCTGTTGCTTTTCTTCTCACTGTCGCTACTCCAGTGAGCGTGTGTCCTTCAGGAGACATGTGGAGGGACAATACACTCTTTGTCACCATCCTTTCCAAGTTTCCTGTGGTGCTCTTCCTGCAGTCTCTGACAGATGGCATCTATATTTTTCAGTTACATTTTTTAAAAGATTTATTTATTTATTGTGTATGCAACATTCTGCCTGCATGTATGCCCGCACGCCAGAAGAGGGCGCCAGATCTCATTACAGATGGTTAGGAGCCACCATGTGGTTGCTGGGAATTGAACTCAGGACCTCTGGAAGAGCAGCCTGTGCTCTTAACCACTGAGCCATCTCTCCAGCCCCTCAGTTACATTTTTATTCACGCATTTGCATGTATGTGTGTGCACACAGGTACATTGCAGAGATTAGAAGACAACTTGCAGGAGTCAGTTCTCTCCTTCTACACCCATGGGTCCTGAGGCTGGAACTCAGGTGGTCAGGTTTGGTGACAGTGCCATTACCCACTGAGCCATCTCACCAGCCCTATGTGCAGTTTTAAGGTATAGGTACAGAGAATTAATAAATCTCCTTTGGTCTATACTGAGAGTACATTCTGTTTCAGATAGAAGGATTTGGGAGATTATGTCTGCAGTGATATGTTTATTTATTGTGAACTAGTTGCCATATATATGCAGGAATCTAAGATACATTCCCACTGTGTTACAGGTGCTGCACAAAAAACCCTGGGGAGGAACCAACGGGGCTCATTCCTACAAGAAAATTTAATGAGTACAATTACTTTTAGAGTAAATAAAATGTAACATTACATATCAAAGAAAAACAGAGATAAAGGTTTAAATAAATAAATATTTTCTAAAATTGTTTTTAGTGAGCCATACATTTTTCCCACTCTCCTTCCTTCCTCCTCTCTCCCCTTCTACCCTCCCCTTACCCCCATGCTCCCAATTTACTCAGGATATCGTGTCCTTTTCTCCTTCCTAAGTGGACCCATGTATATGTCTCTCTTAGGGTCCTCTTTGTTGCTTAGGCTAAATAAATAATTATTAAAGTTATTTTTTACAGATTTAAAACATGAGAAAATTCTACAGTTTTCCTAGTGTCTAAGCATGGCATTGCCTACTCAAAACAGTGAGATAATTCAGAGTGAGCTAGAGAATTAAATCTAGTGAGCACAAATGTGCATACGTAGACACACACTCACATATACACACCACTTGATATGGTTCCCTACACTTTTGAAGATGGGAATGTGAGAAAATTATATGTTCACTATAGATACTGACTATTATTGTACCCTAATTTATTTTTTAAAAATCTCAGATAGAATCTAGTAAATAAGTTTAAAATGACACAAAATAAGTGCTAAAGAATTTATATACCAATATATAAATAGTATATATATTATACTATTACAATCAGACCAAACAAAACAAAACAACCTTTGGTCTGGCTAGGTGGTGGTGGTATATGCCTTTAATTCCGGCACTCAGGAGGCAGAGGCAGGCAGATCTCTGAGTTTCAGGCCAGCCCTACAGAGTGAGTTCCAGGCTAGCCTGAGATACATAGAGAAGCCCTGTCTCAGAAGACCAAACAAACAAGCAAACAAAAACCCCACAACTTTGGTTTGCTTCCCCGGGAGACAACTCACTTTTACTTGATAGGACAGTTGAACAAGGGGCTGGGGAGGTGGCTAGTGGGAACACACTTCCCGTGAAAGCATAAGGCCAGACCTTGGACCCCAGCACCGCATAAATGCCAAGTGGGTGTGGTGGCCTGTCTGTGATTCCCACACTTAAGAGGCGGATCCCTGGAATGAGCTGGCTCGCTAGACCAGTTCAACTGGCAAGCACTGGGCTCATCAGGGAGCCTGCCTCAATATGCGAGATGGAGAGCAATGAGGGGAGACACCAGTCGGCCTCCCGCCTCTGTGCACACCTATATGCACATGTGCCCCCACACATGTGGATATGTGCACACACACACACACACACACACACACACACACACACACACATCAAAGAGAAAACAAAGAAAGAAAAAGAACACTACAACAAGCTTGCTTATCCAGTTTCTAAGCACACGGTAATTTAGAAGGGAATACACAGTCTCCTCTGATGGCAGAACAAAAAAGGACAGTCAACTAGTGGCAATGGAAGAGTCTGAAAAAAATACTCCTTAAGTGTCCCTGAAAGTACCATCTCACAGGTGAGGCTAGAAAACAGGTCTATATAACAATGTGACTCTGGTTCATGCCATGACGAAGCATCTAAAAATATTATGTTAGAAATATGATATTAGAAGACTGAACTGGAAAATAACAAAAATCCAGACTGGAGAGACAGCATAGTGGCTAAGAGCACACACAGCTCTTCCAGAGGACCCACATGTGCCTTACAACTACAGTTCCAGTTCAAGGGGAAATCTAATGCCCTCTTCTGGCTTCCATGAGTACTGCATGCACATGGTGCACAGACATACATGCAGGGAAACCATCCATACACATAAAAAATATATGGGACAGACTGGGGATTGATCTTAGGGCCTCGTGGCACAGAGCAAGCACTACACGATAGACTCGGTCCTCATATTTTAAGCCCTCTCTATTGTATTTGGTTATCAGTGGGGAAATGTTATTACCCAACTTTTCATCACTATGATGAAATACCTGATAGGCTACACTTGAAGAAAAGGTTTATCTAGCTTAGAGTTTTAGAAGTTCCAAGTCCAAAATGGCACAGCACATGCTGGGCAGAGGCAGCCTCTTGGCTTCATAGCATCTTCATAGCATGGCCAAAGCACAGACAGGAAGCCAGCCGATCACATCTCAAACCAGAATGTACACAGATGAGTGGAGCTAGGCTTGCTGTTTTGATAACAATTCTCCCAGGAGAGTAACCTTATCTTGTTCCCATGCACACCCCCAATTGTCTAAGATCCTTGCACAGGACCTTACCTCTGAAGGGTTTTGCATTTCTTCCCAATACTGTCATCATTCTTAGGACCAAGCATTCAATAGAACTCCTGAGAGACACACAAAGCCAATACACAGCACAGAAGAATAAAGAACCCTTAACATTTTATTTATTTATTTATTTATTTATTTATTTATCTGCTCATCTATTTTGGGATGTGTGAGCATGTGTTCGTGGGCATGGCGGACTGGGGGTGACACCAATCTTTCTCTGTGATGCTCCACTTTATTTGTTGAGACAGCATTTCTTTCCAATTCGGCTAGTCTGGCTCCCCAGGTAGCCTGAATTCCATCACTGGGATTACAAAGTACAGCCAGCCGGACGGTGGTGGTGTACGCCTTTAATTCCAGCACTTGGGAGGCAGAGGCAGGCAGATCTCTGAGTTCGAGGCCAGCCTGGTCTACAAAAGCTAGTTACAGAACAGGCTTCAAAGCTACAGAGAAACCTTGTCTCGAAAAAACCAAACCAAAACCAAACCAAAACAAAACATCAACAACAACAAAGAAACCCCAAAGTACAGCCAAGCCTGCCAGATTTTCACAATGAATCTTTTAAAAGGCTTCAAAACAGGTGGTTATTTCTATATATATATATATAACAGCTCATAAACTGAAAAATGAAAATCAAAACTAAAAAACCAAAACAAACAATACTGGAATCACACAATGGTTTCTATAGTAACCTGAGAAGAGACACCCTTCAGTTGGGTTTAAATATTGTGTACAGTTGTCTCTGTGAGTTCGAGGCCAGCTTTATTTACATAGTGAATTTGAGAGCAATCAGAGCTGCAAACTGAGACCTGTCTCAAAAACAGAACAAAACTAAATAAAAGTGTAAATTTGGAGTCCATTTAAAATGAAGTAAATGCACTAACTCTCAATGTAGATTTGGAGTCTAAATCACTGATAATTGTCTAAAATTGTTAAGTCATTAAAACGCCTACCCTGCAGCAGAGCCTTGGTGCATGAGGATGTGAGCAGCCTCTGTGCGCAATGAGTTATCTCGCACATTAATCTGCATAGTGGAAGCCGTGACTGTGGGGGCAGAGGAAGAAGAATGCTCTCAACATTGGAAAGGATTTCAGAGACCTGTGACAGCTACCCATTATGTCCCATCTTAGAAAGGCTTCTAGCCAAGGATAACCAAGGACACAACTGGCAGCAGGGGAAACCAGTTTAGCACAGCACCTGATTTCCAGATGTAATACATTTAACTCATGCCAATTATGCCACTAATAATCCTTGTGCTTTTGCTACATTAAATGTTTTTCTTGAGTGCAAGTTATTGCTTAAGCTGCTCTGTTAATTTTCAAAATGTGACCCCCCCTCATGCATTACCTTTCCAATCCAGCAGGGCCTTTCTATTGTTTTCCTTACTGAGGAAGGAGAATGTACAAGTTATATACTATATAAACTTGCATTTGGCCTAGTCTGTTTTCTATTGCTGTGATAAATATCATGACGTAAGCAACTTGGGTAGGAAAGAGTTAATTTGACATACATTTCCATGTCACAATTATCATCAAGGAAGATCAGGGCAGAAGCTCAATAGACAACTTTGGAGGCAGAAACTGAAGTAGAAAACATAGAGGAATAATATGTACTGGCTTGCTCTTCAGAGTCGTGGTCAGATACTTTCTAATACTTCCCATTACTGCTGGCCCAGGGGTGGTACCACCCACAGTGAACTGGGTCCTCCCACATCAGTCATTAACCAGCAGGACATCCAGCTAAGCTGTGCTCTGGTGAGCCTCCCTGCCCTTCCAGTATGGTTTCTGGATGTACTCAGTCTGATAGATAATGCACCTATGATCTTCCTATTTGGGTAATCAAGGGCTGGAGATGCAGCTCACCAGTGCTAGGCTTGTCTAAGGTCCCCAACCCTCACCTACAACAAGTGATAGGTAAAAATACAACAAGCTTTTTAACATGGCCACACCTTTTCTTAAATTCAAGTCTTGGATCTATGTGCTCATTACCTCAAATTTTCTAGTCTCCAGTCCCGCAATGAGTAAGATAAGACCTCTAGCTCTGAACCCTCAGAGACTGACAAGAAAGTCATTGTTAAGACCTTGTCTCCCAAGAATCTGGTGTAAGAAGAGATATAACAAGAATAAGAAGAATGGATTCTAGGAAAAATATCCAACGAATTTTGTAGGATTATCAATGCCCACAAAGGCATGACCAATGCTTCATGCCCAGAGCCCTTACATTATAGTGCATATCACTAACAGTACACTCTTCTCTATGCATGCAGAGTATACTGGGAAGGATGAGAAGTTCTCCAGGATACCAGTAGTTCATGCCTCTGACCTGTTTCATGTCTCAAAGGGTTCTACTCCAACTGCTCAGAATGTTTTTACCTGAAAACTGGGAATAGGTAAGACAGAAGAAAAACAAAAATATTCAAGACCTGACTTTCTGAGAAACAGACCACAAAGGAAATAGAATGGCTGAGTCCTCAGGATGTTAAGAATTTGGAGGAAACATAACAATTCACATTAACGAACACGGTTCTACATAGGAACTATGGAACCAAAAGCAAATGTATACAGTTTGATGAGGAGCAAATTAATTTCATAGGGTGCCTCGCACAATGTCTTACAATAGCCTTGTGAGACAGAGCTCATTATTCTCATATTACCCATGAAGGAACATGTCACACACGAGATCACAGCAGATGTACAAATCATATGCAGCTTTGTTCTGATTTCAGGTCTGGTGTTTTACCCTTTTAGTACCAAGTTTAGAATGGAGCTCCAGGACCCGTTCCTAGGAAGTGCTCAATCCAGGTGATGACTACAAGCACAGAAGGAGTTAGAGGAAGATACTTGGAAGTGTGTGTGAGAAGAATAAAAGACAGGGCTCAGAGAGGAAAGGCACAGAGAACAGAAGACACTGGGTGAACTGAAGATGCAGGAAGGAGCCTTGGGTCATACGGGTACAGCAGAAATCAAGGTCAGTTGTAGTGGCTTAGAAAACCAGCCAAAGAAATTAGATACGGCAGGCGGCAATGATGAAGCTGTAATGGTCCCCGGTGAGCTCGCAGCGAAGGGGATTTGTGCACATCTAAGGGAAAGTAGTGAATCTTACTGCTCTCCCTCCTCTCCAGCTTCATCTTCATCCCACCAAACTTCAGCCCACCCATGGACTGAAACCTTCCTAGATTTGTGTACAGCCTCTTTCCATTTGACGTCAAGGCTTTTCGCTCAAATCCTGTTCACCGTTCAACTTCAGCCTTAGTTAGAAGACAGTCTTGGGGAGCTTGATCCTCCCTTTGTGATCTAACTAATCCTTCTCAAGTTCTTCCACTGCAGTACTTAACTCTGAACACTGCAACTGTAGATTGAGTTCCTTGAAACAGGCTGGGAAGTAGGTCATCCTCCTAACACTGAATCTCTTAGCACATGGTGTGTTTATAATCAGAACACAGATGTAGTTGCTAACTATTCCTAAAGTTAGATGGGCTGGTGAGAAGACAGATAACATATGCAGCAAGTTAAAATAAAAGGGTAAGTAGACTGAAGGATTGCCTCAGTCTCCATGAAGGGCCTACACACATGTGGCACACATACACTCATTCAGATATGTTGTAAGGAACCACTTGTTTGTCTCAGCTGCCCAGAACCGAAATAATCACACAGAAACTGTATTAATTAAATCACTGCTTGGCCCATTAGCTCTAGCTTCTTATTGGCTAACTCTTACATCCTAATTTAACCCATTTCTATTAATCTGTACATCACCACGACATCGTGGCTTACCAGCAAAGATTCGGCATGTCTGACTCTGGCAGCTCCATAGTGTCTCCCCTGACTCCACCCTTCTTTCTCCCAGCATTCAGTCCAGTCCTCCCCGCCTACCTAAGTTCTGCCCTATCAACAGGTCAAGGCAGTTTCTTATTCATTAATGGCAATCACAGCACAGAGAGGGGATTCCCACATCACAGATATACACATGCCCATTAATAAAAAATGAACAATTCTTTAAAAATTGTTTGCCAATCAGAAGAAAATTTATCTCACAAACCGTTTTGCTTCTTTTTATTTTAAAACTAAAACAAGTACAGATGAACATGGCTTTCTTCAAGGCAGTTTTGCAAAGATGTTTATAAATAAGGTGATTTTCATTGTAGCTATTCACTTGCAGATACAATACTTACGCCATGCTCTCTCTGCCATGGCATCACTGTGCAGGCATCTTCCAAGCTTAAGGCAGCACAATGAGGCAGAGAGTATCAGAACTTGAAGTGAAATCTGGGTTCCAACCTCAGTACACTGTTTTTACCTCATTGTGCTTTTCATCTGTAAAACTGAGGTGGTGAACTTCATAGGGAGGTTCTATGCCAGAGGTGCTGATCGCGAGGGGCCGTGGGACACACACAGCAGTGACAACAAGTATTTAACAAGTTGAGCTACCAGTATAATTCCTGTTGAGGAGCCCCATTTGGCAAAGCCATAGGGTTAGTGACTGTAAATGGCTGGTTGTTTCTGTCCGTAACCTTCTCAAATGCCGTTCTTTACTTCCCTAATAAGAACAGCTGTGGGGGTCTTTCTACAGCCCTTTGGTGGTGTGTTTTACACTTATTGGGCACACATATAGCTATGGATGGTCAGGAAGATGATTTCTCATTAATGTGTATAATTTTGATATATAGAAAATATACTAGGATCTGCTTCCAAGCTAGGGTTATTGGCTCACGAGGACTGTAAGATACTCAAGAGCCTGCTTTGTTCCTTTACTCAGACCAACACAAGAAAATAATTTCTCCTCAGTCTGAGACAAAGAACACAGTTAGCTCATTTTTACCGTAGAAGAAGTTCAAACCAGACCAAAGCGTTTTGTAAATGAATCATAAGTTTAAAACTTTACAGTTATGCACAAGGTCAGGGCCACAGGTGGCTAATCAAGGTTATTAACACAAAGAAAGCCTAAAAAATCATGCCAATTCTTCGTTTGCCAAGTCTAGGTGATAAAAGAACTATGTCTCATAGCTTATCTCACTGGGCACTGTGCCCCAACCTTCTGGTCACAGTCTTACTCCAGAAACCTTGAAACTTTGCATGGCCATGGTAAAGGGCTCTGCCCATTAATCCTCACCCAAAGGAATGTGCTTTTGACCAATGAGATGTAACTCTCATAATTTTTTATTATTGCTTCAAGCCTCCTATAAAAAATGTATTTAAGCCAGGTAAAGAGAGAGGCGGTAAGAATTGAAACAGAGAATTAGAATAGACAGAACATGACTCAAACAACATGTGTGTAAGTTCATTCCATACCCCTCAGATAAGAGACCTTGTGCTATGCTGTGGCTTCTAACTTGAACTCTAGGAGGTAGTCCTGTGAGCTGAACTCGCAAGCTACTAAAAGTACTAAGAGCACAGTGTGATGATCTGCTAAAGACAAGCAAGCTGACAGAGCCAGTATTTTGGTATCTTCATACTATCGTGGTGCCACGCACATGGGGGAAAGAATAATTTACAATGTTAAAAACATGCATTTATTTAATATGGCCTCTCATATTCCATCTGTGCTTCCATACAGCAATAAAATGACATGCAGATGGACTTTACTGTTAATCATTTATGAAGAAGCAGAAGCAAAGTAGACCGGCTCAGAGTATTAACATTAAAACTCAACAACCCAATCTCTCCTTGCCTTAAATGTCTCCATCTACACAATGGGGGATGACAATACAATGAGAGCCACAGGGTTACATTAGTGGTCAGTAAATACTACTGTGGGAGTACAAGTCTGTAACCCCAGTGTGGGAGGGTGGAGACAGGATCCTGGGGGTCAGGACTCAGCTAGTCTAGCAAACTGGCAAACTCTATGCTCAGTTGAGAGACCCTGTCTCAAAACATAGGGTGAACAGCAGAGGAGTGATATCTGATGTCTAACTCTGGCTTTCAGGACACCAAGAGTAAGTGCACTTGCATGCACATAGCTAAGATGCACACACAGTGAAAGAGAGAGGCGGGAAAAGTCTTGTGTTTTATGTCACTGGCAGTCTAATAATCCAATATTCTAAGTATTATAGACAAAGCTTCAAGTTCACTGTTTTGGGTAGAGAGAGCAGTGCTGGGGATTAAACTGCAAACCTTACACATTCTAGGAAGCATTGTACCATTGAGCTGCACACCCTAGCTCCACTTAGTTTCTGAACAAGTTTCTCCTTTTTTCCCCACCCAATTTAACATTCTTAGTTGTGGTGCACTACCCAGGCCTTCCTTTAAGTGCAGAATGGATTTTGTTCTGTTAACTTGTTCTCCATACATCTGTAGTCCAGAATTTTCCTACAGGATAAAAATGAGGGGCTGTACATAAAAGAATGGAAGAAAGTTGACATATGGAATGGTAGGAAGAGTCTTAGTGCTCAGTATGGAGGGACCTCTGGAAACAAAGGCAGAGATGTGACTCCAGAGCAAAGGGACACACACAGACTCGATTGGACTTTCGTGGGCCTCATCCCCCTCACACCATGTGTCTTAGGGTTTCTACTGCTGTGAAGAGACAACGTGACCATGGCAACTCTTATAAAGGAAACATTTAATTGTAGTGACTCGCTTCCAGTTTCAGAGGTTCAGTCCATTATCATCATAGCAGGGAGCATGGCAGCGTGCAGGCACACGTGGTGCTGAAACTGTCAGTCTTTACATTTTGACTCACAGGCGACAGGAAGTTGACTGACTGTCACACTGGGGGAAGTTTGAGCAAAAGAGACCTCAAAGCCCGCCCCCATAGTGACACACTTCCTCCAACAAGGCCACACCTCCTAATATTGCCATTCCCTTTGGGGGCCATTTTCTTTCAAACTCCAGACCACATCAGACATGAGCATCAACAGGGCTAGCTTACTCCTAAGCAGCAAGTCCTCTAGCCCAACAACGGCTATTGTCACAGTCAGACCTTCCTGGTATTGCTAAAGCCGAGGCCTTCAGAAGCTCCCCAGTTAAGATTACTACCCACCCCTACTGGAGATTCTGCACAACGGGAAGAAAAAGGAACCTTGGTGGAATTACCAGGGTGAGAGAAGGGGGAGAGCTGTGGGGAAGCAGATATGATCAAAATGCACTGTACAGTGTATGTGAGGGTCATAGAAGACACAAAGGCCTATTTCAGAGGCTTAGCTGGCTTTCTTTCTGTAGAGACACCGCTAGACTGCTGACCATGATTGCTGTACAGCCTGAGGTCCTGAGTTCAAATCCTTAACACCCACAGAGAACATCCAGATGCAGATTCTATCCAGTGTGAGGGTTGGAGGAGCCAGGAGAATCTCTGGGGCTTGCTGGGCTACTAGCCTCACTCCAGGACAGGGAGAGAGCCCATCTTGAGGGAGTGGGGTAAAAGTGACAGGGCAGGACACCTGATGTCCTCCTTCTGGCCTCTCTGCATGTGCGCCTGAGCATATGCCACACCCTCACACCTGCACGTACACAGACAGAAAGGAAAGAAACTGCTAAAACAGAAGCTAAATGTCAGGCTTTTGCTATCAGCTCTGCAGTTTGGCAACTTCATGCAGTGGAAATCACTTTCTGTTGCTGTAGGCTGGCTTTACATTTTGCCAAAGTGAGAAGATCAGTTCAGAGGGAGAAGGAACATATGCACTCTAACTTCAGACTGTAATCTGTGTGAGATGTGAAAGGTCTAAGCATTTTCATCATCTATGATGAAGATGGCTCCGCATCAGACATGTGGCTCCACAGGACACGGGTCAACGGCTGCGATGCAGGGGTTTGGTTTTGTGTTACCTTAGGTTTGGGGAAAAGTGAATATATTAAATTCTACAGAACTAGCGTGGCTGTGACAAGCGTTGTTAGCACTATGACATCATGCATTTCCCCTTAAGTTGTGGTTGTAAGTCTTTGGTAACTTTGGAGCTACTCCCTGAGGTTGAATACCAGGGTTGGGGGTGGGGGTTGGGGGGTAGGGTGACGGTAGGAGGGTGCTAGCACAGGCTGACTGGTGCTTGCTGTTGTTCCCAGTTGAACTATTATGACTCTCAGGTTTTTCTCTGTCATTGTCTGTTCACTTACAGTTCTCTAACTTTAAAAATGCTCCTAAGATAATTATTATGAAATAAGCCAACCACAAATCCAGAAAAGAGGCACAGCACCCATCCCTGTTAACAAAGGACTTGGAGATGCTGGGGTTTTCTTGAGGTTTTCTTCAGCCTTGGTTCAGTACCTGAGTCAATAAACTTACTGACTTTTCTTTGCCTCTTCCCCACAGACCCCTACCTATAACATTTCCCACAATGTAATTCTGTTTGTATTCCTCATACAATACAAGAACTGCAGGAAACATTCTGTCTTAGTCAGGGTTCTACTGCTGTGAAAAGATGCCACAACCAAGGCAAATCATATACAAGAAAGCATTTAATTGGAGGCCTGCTTACACTTTCAGAGGTTTAGTCCATTATCATCATGGCAGGAGCATGGTTGCATGCAGGTAGACAGGGCGCTGGAGAAGGAGCTGAGAGTTCTCCATCCTGATCCACAAGCAGAGTGACAGACTCTGGCCTTGGATGGGCTTTTGAAATCTCAAAGTGCACACCCAGTGACACACTTCCTCCAACAAGACCACACCTCCTAATCCTTCAAGTAGTGCCACTCCCTGGCGAGCAAGCATTGGATCTATGATCCTGTGGGGCCATTCTCACATTGTAAGCCATAATCGCAGATCACAATCTTTCCCTCTCTGATGAGCTGTACGCCCAGAAAATCCGTGCCCTTCATTTATAGCCACGCAGTTGAAGACTGGCACACAATATTACTTTACTTTTTCTTATTTAAAAAGTACTTTTCCAACCAAAATTTTAGATCAAATATTGTCCAGCCAGGTTCTAAGTCCCCCCCACCCCCTCAGCCCCCACTCCCACCCCTTCCATTTCCTCCCCTACTCCCCCCCCCCATGCCTTTCAAATTGGATTTATGGCACACACAGCAAGGCATGCACAGAAATGTCATTAGGCCCTAAAACCATAAACCCCCCACAATTAGCATCTCTGCGGTCACAGTTCAGGTGTCTTTGAAGTACTCTATGACATTAAAAATCCCTTTTGCATTAAACAATGCAATTACATTCTACATCCAGTTAATAGCTGATGTAATTATAGAATTTTGGGGCTTAAATAATCATGAAATAAACTGATGGAAACGAGGAGTTTAGAGTATCTAAGTACAGATATTCTCATTCTATAGATGACAATATTGAGAAATAGGTTAAATGCATAAATGTAACATCAATTGTTGGGGAATATTATTTTAAGGTTTGTTAGTTTTGTTTATGCTATGGACCATTTGCTAAGTGATGTAAAAGTGTGTTGCTTTTGCTTATGCTGCATTTGTTTAAGTCTGTGAAGCTGTGATTCTTTGCCTGTGTAAAGCACCCGATGGTCTAATAAAGAGCTGAATGGCCAATAGCAAGTCAGGAGAAAGGATAGGCGGTCCGGCAGGCAGAGAGGATAAATAGAAGAAATCTGGAAGAGGAGAAGAAGCAAGATAGAATAAGGGTAGGAGGATGTCAGGGGTCAGCCAGCCACAAAGTAAGAGTGAAAGTAAGATATACAGGAGTAAAGAAGGAAAATGCCCAGAGGCAAAAGGGATAATATAACAAAAGCTGGCTAGAAACTCACCAAGCTAAGGCCAGGCTTTTATAAGAAAGAATAAGCCTCTGTGGGGGATTTGTTTGGGAGCTGGGTGGTGGGGCCCTCAAAAGGCCAAAAGAGTAAAATATCTCACAACAATCGATATATTTACTATATAGCTGGGTTTTTTTTGCTTTTTGTTTTTTAACAGATTTGGATAACCATGTACAAAATCAGAGCTAACATCAGAATTGGCTAAAGTTAAATAACCACTTTTTAAAAATATGATTTCTGAATTGCTATTATTTAAAAACAATTGAAACACCCACACATAAACACATTCATCAACCAAATCCCCACTCAGGAATCAAGGGTAAAATTAGGTATGTAATTATTTTTCCTTTACATATTCAGTTGAGGCTCAAGAAAGCCTATAGCTATCTCCTGTTAAAAAACCAAATGTCGCTGGGCAGTGGTGGCGCACACCTTTAATCCCAGCACTAGGGAGGCAGAGGCGGGCGGATCTCTATAAATTTGAGGCCAGCCTGGTCTACAAGAGCTAGTTCCAGGACAAGCACCAAAGCTACACAGAGAAATCCTGTCTTGAAAAAACAAACAAAAATCTTGTAAAGAGAAATTCAGTGTTATGGTCTGGGCGTGTGGCTTAGCTTCCAATGGTTGACTGCTGGGAGACTGGTCCCCAGTGTGGCAGCTGGAACCTCTAAGAGGCGGGACCTAAAAGAAGTGGTTAGGTCATGGGCCTCCACCTTCATGAGTCGATTAAACCTTTCGTGGGACTGGATTGGGCTCCTGTAACTGTTCGTTAACAAGGGAGGGAATTATTAAGATGCGGCTTGTTCCTCCTGCTCTTTCCATCCATGCCTTGGCAGTGTCTGCATCTGCTGGTCTCCACCCACTCCTCCTCAGCCCGGACACTGCCTCCATCCTGCTTAGATTCTCCAGCCACCAGAATGGCGAGCTAAAAATATTTGTTTAGTGATGTTGTTAAGTGTTAGAGATATAAACCTGACCTTAAATAAACCTCTCCATTTTAGTAATCCAATCTCAGGCATGTTGTTTCAGCAATGCAAAATAGATTAAAACAGTCAATGAGCTACACGTAAGGTAAATGCAAAAGACCAACCTGTGTACACAGCTAATCTTGAGAACTGGGTCTCAAAGCGGGGCTTAGAAAGTTCAAGGCCAATGCTTGGTGGACAGAGACCGGGTTTTATTGTTAGAGTCTTTGGCTTTGTTTGGAAACAATGAGCTAGGTGTGGCCACACCTTCAATCCCAGCACCCAGGAGGCAGAGGCAGGCCAGCCTGGCTCCCCTAGTGAGTTCCAGCACAGCCAAGGCTACCTGTCTCAAAAACAACCAAAACCAAAACCAAACCAAAGCCATGACAAGTAAGCACATGAGATGTTTACTTGGTGGGAAAAGAAGGAACTGAGTCCAAGAGGAATAAAGCAGAATTGATTCTCATTTCACATTCACCAAGGGCAGACACTTACCTGACTGGGACACAGGATGGAATTATATCAAAAGTATCTTAAGCACCACATTAGAAAATTTTGATAAGCAAGAGCAAATGTTTGCCTATGTCTGATGCCTGAGTAATGTGTCTATTGTAGAAGTCACCTCCTAAGAGCAGGTTCAGAGCAGAAAACCAGTAGGCTCAACACTGCAGAGCAATGAGGGATTTCCACAGAGGGCGGAGAGAGCATAACCCAGATAAAAGCTGCTGTTTATTTGCAGTGTGTAGGGATGGCACAGGCTGCAGAAGGCCATGAAGTCACAGTAGCTCATGACCAGGTCCATGTCCAAACATGCCAAGAGCTGACGACTCTCTTTCAGTTTTGCAGAAAGTCATATTAATGTTCAAGTGCCACCATTATATTTCTATTTACCATTTGAAATTTAGCTTAATTTAAAGCAACTGAAGAGAAGAAATTGGAGGCTCACAGAGCTGCCTTGTGCTTCTTCTTGGTGAGCGAGGCCAGGAAGTATTGAGCTTTGCTCTAATAAGCACAGTAACTTCAGGTCAAGGGGTCACAGTCCTATAACTAGCATTAAAAAATCCTAACTCATCCAATGATATAAAGATGACTTACATTTGTAGATCTGAAGCTTGCAGACCCCAAACCAAATATTTTCATGGATGAACAAAGTTTCAATTATGAGTTTTTGTTGTTGATGTTGCTTTTTTTTTTTTTGGACACCCATTCACTTTTTACAAAAACCTTGTTGATTTTTCTTTCACCTTAACTAGAGTTTTGTTCATGCAGAAGATGAGTTAGTTCAGGGAATTACTCCAATCTGAAAAGGAAGCAGGTTTGAAAGCACAGTTGAGGGTTACATCAGAGCCACACACTCAGGGCTGTGGCTGGGATCTCTGCGTGTGAAAGGGAGGACATGCCAGGACCTGGACTGAGTTCACCTCAGGGGAAAGCAGCTAAGTAGAAACACATGGCCTATTGATACAAGCATTATCTCGACAGCAAGAAAACTCCAGTTCAGGGATTAGAGATACTGGAACTGCTGGCTTTCAAATGGCCACTTCAAAAAGCACTAATGAAAACTACTCCCTATCTTTCACTAAAGAATTTAGCTGTTATGTTTCAACAATTTTTTTAAGCTAATGAACAGAAGTATGAGAGCGAGGGTTGGAGGAAGAATAGGGTAGAGACGGGATGAGAAGCTGATTGTAACATTTGGGCTTTTGATTTCGCTGTCAGCTTAGTTATTAAGTATGGGGAAATTGTTATGAATTTATCATTTTAGCTTACCACTGTTAGTTTTTAGGCAAACACCCAAGGACTCTTCAGCAACTCTAGCGAATTGCATTAGGTGTCTGCTGCAGTGTCCACACTAAAGCAGGGGCCACTGGAGTCGCCTCCTCAACTGTAAGGCCTTGAAAACAAATGTATTAGCCATCTCGGTGGCAAATACATTTTAAACAGCGCATTCTCAGTCTGCATAGTTCTTTACTATCTCTCTTCTCCAAGAGCTCAGCTAGGCTGCCAAACCCACTTAAACAGAGACTTGTGCTACAAACTAGTAAGCCAAGGAAGGGTTATGAAGCAACGAAGGGCAGAAGTTTCCAGAACAATGATAAATTCCTGAGGGTGTGGGAATGACAGGGTCCATCTTCAGCATGTGAATGGTTCCAAATGTTTCACTAAGTGTACAAAATCTAAGAATATAGAGATTAGTGCAGAATTAAGTGCAGTACTTAAACCAGAATCCTGAAATTAAACCATATCATAATTCCTCAAATATTAAACTTCTTTAAAATTATCCTAAGATAGCATTGAGAAGTGACCTTTCAAATAACAGTAAGAAAAACTTCAGATATAATTAATGAATATAGTTGATAATTTTCCAAGCATATAATGTCCTTATACTCAAAAGCCCATGCAAGCCTTTTGGAATACAGTTAACTGTATGAATTTAGAATATAGATGAGTTTTAAGTGCCAGTGAAAATGGGAGGATTTGATACCTAAGATGTATTTTATTAAACATACATACATAGCAAATAAGGAACCTGAAAGATCATACAGCTGCAAGCATTTGATGTGTCTGTGTTTTCCTGCCACAAAAAGCTGAAATAATACAGAAATTGAAATGAATATCCATTGAAAGCTGGGTGTGGTGGTGCACACCTTTAATCCCAGTACTTGGGAGGCAGAGGCAGGTGGATCTCTGTGAGTTCGAGGCCAGCCTGGTCTACAGAGTGAGTACCAGGACAGCCAGAGCTGCACAGTGAGACCATGTCTCAAAAAGAGAAAGCAAAAGCAAAAACAAAAAAGATCCATTTGCAAAGGTTTTTTCTTTTATTAAAATAACAATGTTGTAGAGAAGTCATTCTAGAAAAGAAATATAAAAGCTTGCTCTCTCTACCCAAAGGACCAGAAGAGAATAGTCACTAGTCACTCTCCTGAGCTCAAATGCCATCCCTTCCACCACAATAACAAAACAAATGTGGCCCTACCCACATCCACACCAGCAAAGGCCAAGTGGGGAATGTAAACTTACATCACTGCTAAGAAGTTACAAGAGCTCCTGACCTCAGCAGGGTGCTAGCACCTCGTTCTGTAGGGCTGTGATAGTCCTCACTCCCCACCATCCCAGTGGAGAAAACCATACCGGAAGCCTGGCCTTCCACACGCTCCCAGAAGACACATCCCTCCCATTCCCTGCTTGGGTGGTGGCAAAGGCCTAGGCAGTGTCAAGACTTCTGACAGTGCCAGAGGTGATGAGGCCACCTCTACCCTGTGACAGTGTGGGAACAGTACAAAGGCACTCAGGTGTCTTCTAGACAAGGAGGTATCATTGGGGGCCCAGCGGAGAGTTGAAACTTGCACCCTGTCCAGAGTAGCCAAGAGTTTCCCTAACACACAAAGGCCAAACCAAAAACCAGAACTTCTGCCTTTTTTGGCCAAAACAAGGTTAATAGCTTCTTCTCCTACTGGAGAGGAGTCAGAATAATAGCCAACTCTAACAGAATACTTAGATCCAGATTTTCCCAAATTAACATCCCACAGATACAGCATCAGCAGAAATTACTATATGAATTTTGAATATGGATGTGTTTGGATATTAGAATACTGGAATGTAAATATTTCTAACTGTGTATTAAGTGCCACTGGAAAACTGGAGGGAATTCTGCAGCATAAGATGTATTTTATATGCCAGTGGACACGCAATGTAGATGCTGGAAGTATTTTAAAGCAGCCATCGGGCAGATACACCGGGAAGTATGTTCAAAGGCTGGGAAGAAATGGCAACTAAAGCCTCAGCAGAGACCCCAAAGCTGAATGCCCATGCTCAACAGCAGACGGAGGGGTCAGTGCACTGGGGATAAAATAGCAGAGCTTTCTGAGCAACAGGAAGAAAGCAGCAGCAAAAGAACAACCAGTGAGCAGCACCTCAGGTTCCCACAACACTACCACAAAATCTAACATTTTTGTCATCAGAATTCCAGAAGGAGAAAGATGTCAGGGCCAAGAGCACCTGAAATGATGGCTGAACGCATCCCAGATATAGTAAAGGCAGTCACAAACTTATATCTAGGGTGAACTCTAAACTATTAGAATGAATCCAACACTCAGATATACCGGTCACTTTTGAAAAAACAGAAAAAGAAATCGTGAAAACAGTGAAGGAAATGACACCTGATCTCCCACTCACTTGTGCACTTATGTGCACGAGCTCATAAGCCCAGAGGTCGGAAGGAAGTTGTTTAGCTTTTTAAGTGCTGAAGAAAACAATCTTGTTAACCCATGATTCCATATCCCGTGAAAACATCCTTTAATGATGATTAAAAAAATAAATAAAAAAAACCACTCTCAGGTTAAGGGGGAACAAAAACGAAACGAATTCTTGCCAGCAGATCAACTTGGAAAGAAGGGCTAAAAGACATCTTTAAACAAAAGGAAGACTGGAAGAGTGAGCCCTGAACATCGGGAAAAAGAAAAGAACAGGCCAAGCAAAGACACTTTTCAACCAACAAGACTTCCTCCTCTTCTGTTTCCCAAATCACATTTGAGAACTTGACAAAAATGAATTAGTGTCACTGTCTGTAAGGCACTGAAAGAACACAGAGGAAATATTTCAAATGACCCCGAGGGAGGGCAAAGGACATGATGGAGGTCAAGTGCTCCAGCCCTGAACAACCTTAAAGGCACAAAATCATAGAATTATGCCCTATCACTACAAAACCAAACTCAAAACAAGTAACAGGCAACAGGAAAATGGAACTTGAGTTTATCTGGCAACAATTATTGCACTTACAAATATTGTTGTGGGTAAAATAGGAAGTACTGAGAGAAATTGTAAAAATACAACAAGCTGGACAAAAATGAAGACGCAGCGACATCTGGGTGGCACAGTGAGAGTAGAAGGAAACTTACAGCTACGTGCACATGCCAGATAAAAGAAAATGTGAGAAAAAGTCTCAAGAAATAGCAATGTGAACCAAGTAGCAAGATGAAGGGGAAAAATAATAATAATGAGCAATCCGAATCAAAAACAGAAACAAGAGAAAACCAGTAAAATCAAGTGTTGGATCTTCAAAAGAAAACAATGTGTGTGTGTGTGTGTGTGTGTGTGTGTGTGTGTGTGTGAGAGAGAGAGAGAGAGAGAGAGAGAGAGAGAGAGAGAGAGAGAGAGAGAGAGAGAGGTCTGCAAATAAGACAAGCTGGGCAGTTCCCACCCAAACCCAGGTAACAGCGCCCCCTGTAGACCATGCCTTTAACACATGGGCCTTTAAAAATGTCTAAAATGCAGTATGGGTTTGTGGTTTCATTTCAGGTCAACAGAAGCCAACTGCCATGAGCAGGCAGCAGGAGCAGCCAGCTCCTCCCATCAGGGGTCATCCCAAACATCCCCTTAGAATCAGGCGGGGAAACTGTGGGGAAGGTTGTCCTCAAATCCATAGATCTCTTGGGAGGATCTTAGAGGGCCTTGAAGCCAGGTCAGAAATGAGATATATACAATTCCCAGCTGGGTCCCGGGGTCCTTGATGCTGGTACCTGACAGCTGACGGGGAGCGGGGCGGGGCAGGGCTAAGGGCCTGATTCTTGCACCCACTGTGTTCCTCCTGTGAGGCCCCTGTGACGTCTGCAGCAGGCAGTGGCTCTGACATGGGGCCGTCACCTTCCTTTCCGGTGCCTCCACACTGCCTCTTTAGAAGCGGGATAACTGTAGCAGTTGGTCTGCACCTCTGTTGCTGTGATAAAGCAGCTTGGACTAAATCCAGCGTGGGGAGGAAAGGGGTTTACTTGGCTAACATTTCCCCATCACTGAGGGAACTCAGAGAAGTAACCTGGAGGCAGGAACTCAGCAGAGGCCGCGGAGCAGCTGGCTTACTGGCTACTTCTCAGGCTCACACTCAGCTACTTTTCTCAAACTTCCCAGGACCACCTGGCTAGGGGCAGCACCACCAACACTGGGCTGGGTCCTCCCACATCAACCCTTAACCAAGAAAATGCCCAGAGACATGCTCACAGTCCAATCTGATGGAGACAGCCCCGAAATTGAGGTTCCCTATTCTCGGGTGACTCTAGTTAGTGTCAAAGTCACAAAAAACAACCAGCTCAAGGTCAAAGACTATTAAGAGAATTGAATTTGGGATTTAAAAAAAAATCATTCATAAGAACTCTTCCAGTCCAGATGGGTTCACTGTAATTTTATTAAAGAGGAATGAATATCAATATTATGTAATCTTTTTTTAAAAAAACAAGAAGAGGTCATATTTCCCAATTCCTTTTCTAAAGTTAAGCCACCAAAGGTGGGGAAGGGCAGGAAACATCCCTTATGAATATGGTAGGTGTGGACAGAATTCAGGACTGACTGACTGACAGAGCCAGCTGCCCTGGCCTGGAGGTTAAACTGATTAGCAACCCAGTTCAACATCTTACAGGAAAAGCCCGTGTATGAAAAGGACGTGAGTCTAACAGGAAGGTGTCAGCGAGTCTGAATTAGATCTGAACCTGTCCCCTGAACAGGATTTCGGAAGCTGAGTCAATGTTATCAGATGAGTGAGAATCCAGACCAGAGCTCTTGGTTCAGTTTGTTCAGCCCGGGACAAGGGCTAGTAGGATCAGAAACGAAAGACATCGCTTGTTTATTCCTCCTTCCGGCGACCGAGGCCTCAGAATGCAGTAAGTTACTAATTCCTCCAAGGAGATCCCTTCTTCTGCTGTTCTGAGGTGCTTTCAGATGAATGTGAGCCCAGACAGAGAAGAGACAAGGCTCAGAGTGTACAGAAGTCCCCAGAGGTTTTGTCCATTCCAGAGTTGCCTACCTCGCTGCAAGATCTATGGTCACGTGATAACACTTCTTTCACTAGTAACCTAACAAGAGCAGGTCTGGGTTCGGTTGAGCACTCAGTGTTTGCGCAGGATGAGCCAGAGATTCAGAAACAACTTCCTCCTTGGTGAAAGCAGAGAGTGCTATCTCATGGTTCCTCTGGGCTCAGGAACTGGCCCATGGAAGTTTGCCTGCTGCTACTCAAGCATGTCAACAATGCAAAACCCAGCAGCAATGGAGAAAATGTCCACTTTGGTTCTGGTGAGGGGCAATCCAAAGATTCTGGCCCCCTTCCCCAAGTGGAAAAGAAGCTCGAGGGCACAGTTGAAGACTGTGACCACATGTTGGTGTGGCCAGATCACATCAGCTAGCACCTTGAAGTGAGCGTTCCTTCATCTGCCCTGCAGAAGCTGTGGGGAAAGCTTCGACCGACCGATGTGCTGCAGAGGCTGCCGGTGCACACGAGGACACACGACTGGGAGAAACCCCTTATGCGCCAGAGTTTGTGTGTGGTAAGCAGTTCACCACAGCTAGGAACCTGAAAAACCACTGTCACATCCACACGGGTGAGAAGCCTTTCCTCTGTGAGGCCCAGGGATGGGGCCATGCCTTTGCTAAGCACTCAAGCCCCGAAAACATCTGGTAGTTTACTCAGGAGAGAAACCTCACCAGTGCCAAGTCTGTGGGAAGACCTTCTCTCAGAATGGGGGCAGGACTGTGTACTTGAAAGGATCACTTGTAGCTGGAGACAACTGCGAGTCAGGAACAGAACACGCTGCTGAGTGAGGATGGGCAGTAGTTTGCCTGAAGAAGCTTCAGCACTCAGTAAGTCTGGTTGCTGTGACTCCCCACCTAACCCCCTTCGGCCTTGGTAGGGAGTCCTTAAGTCTACCAAATACCACTTCCATCCGGGGAGTTGATGATGAGGTGCTGCCTGAAAGAGCCCCACAGCTCCTGTCTAAGTGCCACGCGGTCGGGGAGGCAGGCCTACAAAGTCTCTGTCTTAACTGGGATAAATTCACAGAAGTTACTAACCAGGGAGGTTTAACAGAAAGACAGACGCGACTGTGCTGGCTCCAGGAAGAGCAGTTCCTCCTGACCCCAGAGTGCATGACAGGAACAGATCCAAAAGGCTCACATCGAGACATAACTAAAATGAATCTGCGAAGGACAATGACCTCAACTTGCCTCTGTTCATCTTCCTTAGCAGAGAAGAGGTAAGTCTGAGGGCTTCTCTTCAGCCTCCATGTGACCCGGACAGTGAGGTGGTGACTGTGGGCTGGACAGTGTAGGGGCCTCTCTTTTCACTGCAGAGATGTGGGGCAGACTTCTCCAAAAACAAGCTTAAGTACAAGTTGGTGAAGGTTTTCACTGTGACTGTTCTTTTTTTTTTTTTTTAAAGAGTATTCGTCCTTGACCCAGCTCTTTCCATATGGTTGAACAATGTCCTGCTTCCAACCTCAACCACAGAACCTCACCAGGAAGTTGAGTTTTCAAGATGCCTTGTTGCTTTGAAGAAGGGAGTGATGCCAATTATATTGTGGCGTTCATTCTTTAGCAACCAGAGTAAAAGACTCAGCCACTGGGTTGTAAAACATAAATTACTTGAATCTCCCCTCAGCCCAGGCTGAGGTACTATCTTATCCTGTACACCTCCACTTGGTCATTTTGTTGTTGTTTGTTTATGGGGCAAAAAAATCATGTTATAAGGGGTTTTGTTTACTTGGCCTTTTTCTAAGTTAAAAAAAATCACATGATCTAGAGTTTCTGTTTTTCCTTTAAAATAAACAAAAGAACCCAGGCCAAAATCAAAAAGATTATGGATGCAGAGGTCTTATAAGAATATTAGCAAACAATTCAGCAAGAGACAAATATTATAACCAATGACTTAGTAGTGACTTATATAAGCTTGGTTCAATGTCTAAAAATTCATCAATGTAATCTACCTCACTAACAGAATAAAGAAGAAAAAGCACACGGTGTTAATAATTCTATCATCTCTGGACTGATACAGAAAAGGTACATGAGCAATTTTAGCATGGACTAGTTATTTTGAAAAACTTTTTAAAAAACAGGAATCTAAGAGACAGAAGGAAGAGCTTCACAAACCGACAGCTGGTATTCTACTTACTGGAGAAGGAAAATCACATCAGAGTAATCAAATGCCAAGCATAAGGAGAAAATAAAACTACATGTTGGAGAATTGGCTCAGTGGTAAAGCATTTGGCTAGCATGTATGAGGCTGTGGGTTCAATCCCCAGGACTGACAAAAAGAAACAGAACACTGCATGTCTGTCTGATGTTGGTCTGAAACTTAGGTAACAACTTTAAAGTGGAGAATTATAAACATGCACAGAGATGCTCACAGGTAAGCCCTGAAGAGACAGAAGCAGGGGGATCTCCTCAAGGCCATCCTTGGCGGCAGGGTAAGTTCTAGGTTATCTATCCTAAGCAACATGAGACTCTCATCTCAATTTTTTTTTTTAAGATTTATTATTGTTACAGTATTCTGCCTGCATATGTGCCTGCATGCCAGAAGAGGGCACCAGATCTCATTACAGATGGCTGTGAGCCACCATGTGGAAGCTGGGAATTGAACTCAGGACCTCTGGAAGAGCACTCAGTGCTCTTAACCTCTGAGCCATCTCTCCAGCCCCTCATCTCAATTTTTTGTTTGTTTGCTTTGTTTTGTTTTTTTGAGACAGGGTTTCTCTGTGTAGTCCAGTCTGTCCTGGAACTCACTCTGTAGACCAGGCTGGCCTTTAACTAGAGAGATCCACCTGCCTCTGCCTCCTTAGTGCTGGAATTCAAAACGTGTGCCACCTTGACCACCTGGCTCCCCACAAATTTTTTAATTAAAAAAGCTAAAACAAAATTAAGAAGTGTAAATAGGGATTATTATAAAATGGGAAAGGCAGTGAGTGCAGGGAGACTGGATAATTAAAACTCTTTTTCCTTTTAAAGATATGTTTATTAGCCTGGCATAATGGCACATCCTTTAATCCCAGTACTTCTTAGGCAGAGGCAGGGGAATCTTCGAGTTTGAGGCCAGCTTGATCTACACAGCAAGTTCCAGGACAGCCAAGGCTACATGGAGAAACCCTGTCTTGAAAAACCAGGAAAAAAATTATTTATTTTTATATTATATGTATCAGTGATGTTTTTCCTGCATATATGCCTATACACCACATATGTCCAGTACCTGAGGAGATCAGAAGGAATCGGATCCTCTGCTCCCAAATCATAAAATGGAGACTTCTTATTAGTTATGAATGCTTGGCCTTATTGTATATGGAGTAGATACATTCATCGATCTAGTGCTGAGCCCAGCAGACTATCAATCGTCTGATTTAGCCATTTTCCCACGTTTGAACAGTGGATTCTGGGACGCTCCATGCACCCAGCCTAGCTGTATAGACATTCATTGAAATGCGTAGACTTTGAGTCTGGTACTTTTTGTGTGCGATGTTTTGATTTATTTGCAATTCTTTGTTGTTGTTTTTATTTGTTTTTTTGAGATAGGGTTTCTCTGTCTAACAGTCCAGCCTGTCCTGGAATTCATTCTGTAGACCAGGCTGGCCTCAAACTCACAGAGATCCACTTGCCTCTGTTTCCTGAGTGTTGGGATTGAAGGTGTGCACCACCACTGCCTGGCTAAGGTAGGTTTTTAAAAAAAAAATAATAAAGTTTATAAATTAAAAAGTGGACAAAAGAAGTTGTAGGACTACAGACTTTGAAAAATCACAGTTACTGTTTTTCTCTTTTTCTGTAATTAAAATACAAGATAAGATGATAAGTCACCATCTTGCTTGTTTTGTGATGCCCCGTCTCCAAGAGTGTGTGATTTATGGGAAAATCAGAAAAGTATTTCTCACAGAAGACTGGGATGTCAAAGATCAAGGTTCTGGCATTTGGTCATATAAGGGCCTTATGTCCTCCCACAACAGAAGGGTTAGTGGAAGCATCTGTGTGCCTTCCGAAGCCTCTGAAATGCCCATTCCTTTGTGGCCACACTGCCTCTTAAAGACTCCACCTCTGTTCTACCACATTTGCAATCCCTTCTGGATTATGGAAGGGCTGCATTCAAACCACTGAACATATCGATGGTATCTAAGAAAGAGGTGAAATAGATATTTTAAACTAAGCCAGACAGGCAAGTGCAATACACAAGAACAGAATCTACAAACAGGGCGACTTTCCTATTCTATTACAGCCTCACAGGTGCAGGACACTCCTCGGTGCTTACAGCTCCCTCAATGAGCGAATAAAGAAATGTCCACCTACAAATCCCAAAGGTATCCAAGGAAGTTTTAAGGGAATTTTTTAAAAAGATTTATTTATTTATAATGTATTCAGTGTTCTGCCTGCATGTGTGCCTGCAGGCCAGAAGAGGGAACCAAATCTCATTACAGATGGTTGTGAGCACATGTGGTTGCTGGGAATTGAACTCAGGACCTTTGGAAGACCAGGCAAAGCTCTTAACCACTGAGCCATCTCTCCAGCCCTAAGGGAATATTTGTTAATATAAAACCAAGTTTTGCTTCAAGAGAGTATAAACTATATCAATGTAAACATGAAGTAGCCACAATTGTTTCTCCATCTATCAGAGAAGCCACTGCTGACCTAGGGCCATGTCTCCCTTCTGACCTTTTCTCTTGCACGTGAACACACGAAGGCTGGAGGTGCACATCAAGTGTCTTCCCGAATGACTCCCCTGATCCTGCAGCACTCTGCCGCCTGAGCCAGATCCCTAGTCCAGTCCTTCACACTCTGACCATGTTCTCTCCAAAAGCCCTGGAGATACTTCAGTAACATCACCCTTATATAAAGTTTTGATGCCACATTATTCTCTAGTCATCAGTGTTGAACTCTGAATTTAAAGGTGAACTATCCTATTGGAAGCATAGCAGCCATAGTACAGTTTTGAGAGAGAGGACACAACTCTACTTCATTGACTTGCTGATCCACTCAACAAATATTTATTGTTGACCTAATATGGTAAGCCACATTGTCAACTTAAGAAGAACCAACATGGACCTGGAGAGATGGCTGGGTAGTTAAGAGCACTTGCTGCTCTAGTCAAGAACCTGGTCAGCTCACAAGAGCCTGTAACTAGTTTCAGGGACTCCAGTGCCCTCTCATCTTCTGCTCTCCACAGGCACCAGGCATGCATGTGCCACAAATACATACACATAGGAAAAACTCATCTGCATATAAAACATAAGAAAAAGAACTGAGATCTATTGAGCAGAGCTAGACATCTGCTCCCTGAGCTTCTAACCCCATCAAAGAAGGCATCAACCAATCAACAAATTAATTTAAAATCACGTATGGATAGACAGTCGCAAGTCACTCAAGAAGGTGCACACCTAGACCGACAACAGCAGCACAGTAGCTGCATGGGTGTATGCCCCGGGATATTTAACTACGAGAAGCTGTGTTACATCTGTTTCTGCTGCCTTGGTAATGATACAAAGATGTGTTCCATTTGTTTACGCTGCCTTTGTTTAAGTATATAAAGATGTTGCTGCTGTTTCACCTCGCCTGCCTAAGGCTCCGTATTGGTCTAATAAAAAGCTGAAGAGCAATAGCTGGGCAGGAGAGGAACAGGTGGGGCTGGCGGGCAGAGAGAATGAGTAGGAGGAGAAATCTAGGCTTGAGGGAGAAGAAGAAGAGAATGGGGGAGAAAGAAAGGAGCGCTCCCGGGGCCGGAAGTCAGGCAGCCACAGGATAGACAGACAAAGAGAAGCAGTGTAAGTAGGAAAGGAAGGGAGGGAGGGAGGGAGGGAAGGAGGGAAGGAGGGAGGGAGGGAGGGAGGGAGGGAAGCCCTGAGGCAAAACTTAGATGAAGAGAAACAGGATAATTTAACTTATAAGAGCTGCCAAGAAATAAAAGCTACGATAAGGCCAAGCATTCATAACTAATAAGAAGTCTCCATTTTATGATTTGGGAGCAGAGGATCCGATTCCTTCTGATCTCCTCAGGTACTGGACATATGTGGTGTATAGGCATATATGCAGGAAAAACATCACTGATACATATAATATAAAAATAAGTAATTTTTTTCCTGGTTTTTCAAGACAGGGTTTCTCCATGTAGCCTTGGCTGTCCTGGAACTTGCTGTGTAGATCAAGCTGGCCTCAAACTCGAAGATTCCCCTGCCTCTGCCTAAGAAGTACTGGGATTAAAGGATGTGCCATTATGCCAGGCTAATAAACATATCTTTAAAAGGAAAAAGAAAGTCTATTACCTGAATGGAGTGGACCTCAGACAGTCCGATCAGTGCAGTGTGGATCCCAAAGATTCAGAATGTTCCCACTCCATATTTGAGTACAGTTTTATTAATAAGAATTATACCAAGGAAAATTAACTTCATCCACAAAGTATTTCATGAAGCAACTGAATTCTGTCATGAACGGGCTATGTAATAGTTACACTATGTATAATAGCTTCAATTCTTAGCTTCCTCAAATTCGTATTGAATTTAGTTTTCCGTAAGTAACTATTTGATTCATTCATTGCTTTTTCATATTAAAACTGATCATCTATATCAAATTCGAGCACTTTTAGGGTGCTTTCATTATGAGTTGCTTTGTAGCTATTATTTTATAACATTTCACTAACTATGACAAGAAAATTCTGTTTTTAGTAGTAGTAGTAGTAGCTAAATTTATGTTGTACAATTTAACAATAGTCAACTTTAATTTGAGATTATGCCTTCTCTCAATTTTTTTGGTTTTTTGTTTGTTTGTTTGTTTGTTTTTGTTTTTTGGGACAGGGTTTCTCTGTAGCTTTGGTGCCTGTCCTGGAACTAGCTCCTGTAGACCAGGCTGGCCTCAAACTCATAGAGATCTGCCTTCCTCTGCTTCCCGAGTGCTGGGATTAAAGGCATGTACCACCGCTGCCCAGCTAGGAGCTCTAGTTTTAATAATGTTATTGGCAAACTATCTGTGTTTTTCTTTTCTTCATTTTTGGGGGATGGGGATAAAACAAGGTTGATCACAGAGAGTTAGTTCTAAGTGACCGTTTCCTGAATTTTCTGGTTGATTATTTAGACCAATGATAAACAAAACTTTCCTTAAACACAGAAGGGCACTTCCTACTGAAAGGTTACTTAGTAGAAGAAGTGCCATGGAGCATGCGTGCAGGTCAGTAACTGACCCTGGAGTGAGCTCTCTCCTCCTGCCTTCAGGTGGTTCAGAACCCAGGTCGCCAGGTTTACATTGCAAGCTCCTTTCCTTCTATGCTAAACCATTTTGCTGGCTAGAATTTTTAATTTACTAAGGATGTTAACTTGCTTCATATATACTACATCTTCTACCTGTAACATGAGGGCCTGCTTGTTGGGGTTCCTGTCCTGCCTGGTTCCCACAGCCGTTGACAGAATACAGACGATTATTCCGCACCATCCACCTGTAGTTTGTGTTGCATTTTTACAACTTTAATTTTACTGCAATCCAAATTAAGCTTCCTGGTAAAGGTTTCTTCTCTGTCATCATGCTTTAAAAGGTCATCCTGACTCTCAGGCCACAATGACAGCTAAATCTGTGAATGTGTGCTATGTTCATCCTGCACTAACTTCTCCAAAACAGACTGCTGTTCTAGTATATTATGAAACAAAGCCTGGGTTCCAACTAGGCCCAATTCTGAGGCAGGACTCCAGCTCATGCTAGGTTCTGAACCTCAGTTCTACCTGCTGAGAGTTCTGAAGGACTCTCTCCTCAGCTTCCGTGCTGGAGAAAGAACATCCTTCTACCTCGTCTTTAGGCACAGACCAGTGAGGGGAACTCTTGTCTTTAACTCCGACATTTCATTGTTTGTAGCATCCGATCTCCCTCGTTTGTGCTAGTATTCCTGGAGGGGGACCTCAAGTTTAAGGCCACTTCAAACTATTTAGCAAAATCTTGTCTAAAAAAGAAAAGGAAAGAACTTTCAGGGTTCCTTTAACTCCTTTAATTTATAGGTTAAATCTCCTCATAGCAAACTAATTGTTGCTACTAAGAATCCAGGAAAATTAAAAGTAATCTCATCATAGGTCTGGAATGTAGCTCAGTGACAATGTTTGCCTGGTGCATGCCACGCCCCAAGTTC